>OZ026619.1:48473433-48548433 GCA_964020975.1 Hermodice carunculata
TTTGCCTTTTTCACCCATATTTTAGGAGACCAGCAAAGGGTACCGCTTTCTCATTCAAACACTATAGCCTATAGATATCAAGAGCGCAAATTATAGAATATCGTACTCCTACTTTAAAGAAAGCGACTGATCTAAAACACTTCTAACCGCTCATATTTTCATAGTTTTGCCTGTTCCTGCTCCGTGTGCTCACTATGTAAGTCCAAAATTGGATGTAACTTTGCCATAATAAAATTGGTTTGCAGGTTACAAGGGGGCTCACACACTACGTGCATTGGAACGGCACTCTACTGGTATCTAGGTATGACAAACACCCATTGCATTGGGTCACCATGCAGGAAAGTCACTCAGGAGGCTGTTCATTGAAAATATATTTTTTTTAATTTTCGCACGCATTTTCGTCCTTGATGTATGAATGCTTATGTTGTATGCTGAATTGTACATTCGACATGAAATAAAAATCACCATATAAATGCAATCTGTGCAACTTTAAATGCAAAAGCCCCTTACCGCATTTGCCAAATACACCGTTTGCCAGCATGACAACATATCAACACAACACATCTGAACCAAATTGCTTTAGGTCAGCGAGCAAAAAATAATTATATACATACAGTAAGTAACAAAATTACAAAAGAAGGCCAACAAGTAATATTTTACTAAAATTACCAAAAGCTGATCTCTCTGGATTGAGATGTTTTTTCGCAATCTTTATATTATCTATACACTAGACGTTTAATTGCATACTACAGTATCTTCGTATATTGCTGACAGTTTGTAGTGGGCCTTATTCCTCGAACTTTCACAACAGTCAGTACAGGAATATGAAAATGAACATTTGTATTCTGCAATGACATGAGATATGACCATAACTCATGGTAGCACACAAACTTTAGAGCTATATTTTATATATACAATAACCTTGAAATATTTGCAAAACGTAAGTTAGAGTAATTGCACTTTTTACATTTTGAGAGATTACATGCGAGTAATATGTAGTTTCTATACGAAACTTGTCCTATTGTAAAATTTTCCAATGCAAATAGGCATGTGATCGTCTTTTAATCTTAAGATGACATGGACGGACTAATTTTTCTGATATCCTTGCTGCAGCATCCATACGTGGATTGCTAAGAAACATAGAGTTTTATTGCTACGAAACTGCAATATCTATAGAACACTGTGAAATAATTATAAGGTAATTGCAGGAAAAGACGTAAACTCTAGGGAAAATTACATTTGTGACAATTTGAAGACATTCCCTGTAGAAACATCAACCCATGGATAATGTTTCGATATTTACTTAACAAAAATAAAATCCATCTAAAATCATTACCTTTACAAAGTTCTCTACATTCAAAAACTGAAGGTCTTCTTTGATTTTTCTTTATTTAGGATGGTGCCCGCACATCGTGCGCCATCTTCTGATAAAAATGGACCTAATTTATTTTAAATGTCAGACGAAACAGTAAATGTTTATGCTCAATTGTCCCGTACTGTTGGCATTGCTGTTATAGCTTATTACAAGCTATGAGAGTAAATAGTAAAATTAAATACTGAGAAACACGGTAGGACCATCCTTCATAGCTTCACAAATTTAGCAGTATTTTTGTAATAAATATTCTGCAGAAACTACATCAACCCACCTTCATTTTAGTTAGGTTTCTATTTCTGTGCATAAGGTGTCCAGATAAATGAGAAAGACGCCTAAATAAGGTATATTTTGACTGTTTTTATGTGAAGGTATATCCAGTGTTTGTGCAGCAAAACTGAACAAAACTGGCTGCTTTCATTCAACATATTGCTATATATTCAAATTTTGGGCACGACGTGACGGCTTCGGTAATTTTTATATGTGTTTTGAGACATTTCATTTTCGTTCCCATGCATCATTAACTATTTTGTGCCAACTTCCTAATAAAGCCAGAATTGAAGTTGTAACGAGTTCTTTGCACTTTCATCTTACATCAGATGATGTCTGTTATCAATTCTTAAAAGGAAAATAAACTCTTATAACGACAACATCTACAGTATGAACAACTAGGAAAAACATTCATGCATTTCGTCATTGTTTAATTTTGACGAAGACAGCAATTACACATGGAAGATGATCGAAATACCGTTTCGGCCATTTTGCAAATTAAATTTAACTGACACCTGCGATTAGCTACCAATAAACATGCTTAACATATTTTACGACTGTGACTGCAATAAATTTTGCCAATGTGGGGCAGGACTGCTGCGCCAGAGATATTTTGATCTCTAAATCTGAAGGAAAGACAAACACTTCTGATGTCCAAGCATACATTTGGATAATACTGTGTAAAATATCCTTATACAGGTTTGCTAACAAAATTATGTGTCAATTATCAACAACAAATCCATTCATAATGTAAAATAAAAAGTCAAACTAAGTGTAAAATGTCCTAACACAGCTCTGCTGGCAAAATTATGTATCAATTATCAACAACAAATTACTTCAATAAAGAAAAAAAGTCAAATTAAGTGGAAGTTTAAGTATTTTGTCAGAAACAAAAAATTTGTCTCTTAAAAACGAATGTCGGGGACCACCATATAATTTCTAATATAGTAGCTATACTCAAATGTCGTTAGATTTTTACCCACTTGCGAGAACGACTAAAACTGGTACATGACATAGACACCCCTAGCTGAGTATTTTGATTTGAAGTTCAGTGTTATATTTACAACAAGAGGACTGTGATAGTCCAGTGCTCAGATTTTTTAAGATTTGGCCCAAAAAAGAACAAAGATATTTATAAGAAAATCAGACATTCAATGTGCGTGTCCATTTGCAAAAATCTGGTAGAGACCCACCCAAAGTACATCGCCACAAAGTTTAAAGACAACGTGGATGACAGATTTGGAGAAGAAGTCGAAAATGTGTATTGACATTACAATGCCCATCGAGTTGCATGGTGACCAATAGCGATAAGAACCCAAACTGAAAAAAAAACAATAGGAAATGTGTATTAACCGATAAGTACTAGAACTGAAAACTGTTAAAATTCAGAGATTCACAGTAGTGCCATCTAATGAACAACTTTGTTTGACCCTTCCACAAGGTACATATCCACCAAGTTTTAGCTTAATCTGAGTGACGGTTCTGGGGAAGAAGTCGAAAGTAGCAAAAACACACAAAAATTTATAAAATAAAATACAAAATTGCAGGGCCACCTGTTGAACAAATTATGAACTAGGAACCTCTCAGAGTGACCATGTGTGATATCAAAGCTATCAGGTTACTGGTTGTGGAGAAAAAGATTTTTAAATTCCCCCCCCCCCAAAAAAAACTATAAAAAATTATAAAAATATAAATATTAATGGAGCATGACCATTTGAACTAACATGGTAGAGATCCACCCAAAGTACATTGCCACCAAGTTTGAAGTCAATCTGAATGACATGCTCGATAAATAAGAAGTCGATAATGTGTGTTACCATTAGAATGCCCATTGACTTGCAAAGTGATCAATAGGTAAGGTGCATCTACCGATGAGTATCTGAAGTATAAAGAACTCGTTAAAAAGCAGGAATCCATATTAGTACCATTTAGTAAACAACTTTGTTTGACCCTTCCACGGTATCATATCCGCCACCTTTCTGCTTAATCTAAGTCACGGTGCTGGAGAAGTCAAAAATAGCCAAAACACACACAAAAAAAAATTAAACAAATCTGCAAGCAATTGCAGCGCCACCTGGTGAACAAATTCAGACCTAGGAGTCCCGAGAAGTACTCCTGTCTCGTATCAAAGCAATTGCGTGAGCCGTTTCGGAGATGATTTTTTACGACTTGCCCCCAAAAACAAACAAAGAAATCACAAAATCAATGTACTGTGAACATTTGAAAAAATTTGGAAAAGAACCACCCAAGGTATATCCCTACCAAGTTCGAAGTGAATCTCGATGACTGCTTTAAAGAAGAAGTCGAAATGTTTATTTGCATTAGAATGCCCATTGACTTACAAGGTAATCAATAGGAAAGATGCATTTACTGTTAATTATTCGATTTGGAAAAATCGTCAAAAATCAGGAATCCACAGTAGAGCCACATAGTGAATAAGTTCGTTTGACCTTTCGGCAAGAAACATATCCGCCAAGTTTCAGCTTAATCTTAGTGACGGTTCTGGAGAAGTCGATAATAGCAAAAGCACACGAATGATCATAAATAATTAGAAAAAAAACTTGCAGCGCCACCTGATGAACAAGTTAACAACCCGGATTTCCTAGGAGTGTTGCTGTGTCGTATCCAAGCAACTGGGGTGAGAGGCTTCAGAGAAGATTTTTCTTAGAAGATTTTCAAAAAGAAAAACCATAAAATATTTAAAAAATCAATGAAGTTTAACATTTCAACGAAATTGGTAGAAACCCAGCCAAGGTACATTCCCACCAAATTTGAAGTGAATCTGAATGACGGTTTTGAAGAAGAATTCGAAAATGTGAATTGTCATGAGAATACCCATTGAGTTACATTCTAATCAATCGCAAAGGTGCATTTACCGGTAAGTGTCTAAATTGAAAAAAAAAACTCGTCAAAAATCAGAAATCCGTAACAGTGCCACATAGTGAACACCTTTGACCCTTTCACAAGGAATATATCCACCAAGTTTCAGCTTAATCTGAGAGGTGGTTTTGGAAAACTCAAAAATAACCAAAACACACAAAATCATAAAACTGAAATAACCTGCAGGACCACCTGGTGAACAAATTCACAAACAAGAGTCTCTAGGAGTGTCCCTTTGTGATATCAAAGCAATCTGCTGATTGGTTCTGGTGAAGATTTTTTAAGACTTGTCCCTCCCCCCCCCAAAAAAAAGTATAAAAAAATATAAATAATAATGAAGCATGACCGTTTGAAAAAACCTGGTAGGGATCCACCCAAAGTACATTGCCACCAATCTCGTGACGGGTTCGAAGAAGAACTCGAAAATGTGTGTCAGCATTAGAATGCCCTTTGACTCACATAGTAATCAATGGGTAAGGTACATTTACCGATAAGTACCCGCATTAGGAAAAAAACCGTTAAAAATCAGGAATCCATAGCAGTGCCACCCGGTCGACAACTTTGTTTGACCCTTTCACAACGAATATATCAACCAAGTTTCAGCTTTATCTAAGCGACAGTTCTGGAGAAGAAATCAAAAATAGCAAAAACACACAAAAGCTTCTTTTTTTTAAATGTAAAAATTCAACAACTTAAGACCTCAATTCCAGCTTCGTATCAAAGCAATTCGGTGAGCGATTTCGGAGTGGAACATTTTTTCAAACTTGCCCCCCCCCCCCCCAAAAAAAAAAAAAAAAAAAAAAAAAAAATATATATATATATATATATATATATATATATATATATATATATATATATATATATATATATATATATATATATATATATATATATATATATATACATATATCATAAAAAACAAGAGATCTATAAAGCGTGACCATTTGAACAAACTTGGTAGATACTCACCTAAGGTACATTGCAGCCAAGTTTAAAGTGAATCTGGATGACAGTTTTGGAGAAAAAGTCAAAACTATAAATTATGGCCACATGAAGGACTGACGACCGACCGTCACAAAAGGTCGGGTGACTAACAAGGCAGCCGAACTAAAACTGCGTGTTTTATTACATATGTTTGTTTTGTATATTGTGTGTTTTAGAATTTAGTTAAAATTAGCATAGGTTACGTTCGAAGTACTCATTTTTTGGAATTTAATTAATATTAAATTACATTGTGGTATTATATATTCAATATTGGTGGCTAGAACGTCTCCCTTTTAGATTTTTGAATTGTTGAAAAATAGGGGAAACACAGTGGTGCTTTATACGTACTAGTATATTCGATCCTTAACATTTTACGCAAAAAAGGCAAGGGTTTAAAATATTTTAAAACCCTTGCAAAATAAAATAAAAGCATTCGAAAATAAGTTATTATAAGTTTATATATATATATATATATATATATATATATATATATATATATATATATATATATATACATATATATATATATATATATATATATATATATATATATTGTTATTATTATTATTATTATTATTATTATTATTATTATTATTATTATTATTATTATTATTATTAGTAACCAAATATGGATGTGAAAAACATACAGTGGAAGAGATATTATAAGACCATTAGAAATAAGAATGGTTAAAATATAAAACGTTTACACTGGCAGTCTTCATGGGCTTTGGAAAAGCATTTGATCTCTTGACATGGAAGTTGTGAGTTCAGTATTACATTTTTATTATATTGGAAAATCTTTATCCCAGTGGCTGTAATATATATGTATATATATATATATATATATATACAACGACGTTAAAAACCACGTTATAAATAACGGGCGAGGAACATATATCTTTGTCAGATATCACGGGGTGTGTACCAAGTGATTCCCCTTGGAGGTATATCTTAATCTTATGTGTAGACATTTGGGCTTGAGTATTGAACATTTTGTATTACTATTCAAAAATGCATAACAATTGCAGCAACAAAAGAGAGCGTTGCAGAAGAAAGGTGTTTATTTGAGCTGGTATGAACTTCCAACATGAATTTCCTTAGTTCGGTTGGTCACGTTCTAAAACTTCTAAAGGGCAATTATATCTATCGTGGGTTTGCTTTGATTATTGGCAAGCCCTTTGTTTAAATTAAGCGGACCATTTGGATTAGCTATGAATGCAGGAAACGCTTTTATTGTCCGTAGACCATTGGACATCATACCGATCTTAAAGTTTTGATTTGAGGAGACAGACCAGTATTCATAAATAAGTACCTATCAAACTGTCAAAGAGGTGTCAATCATGCAATCAATTTCTCTTCTTCTCTCTCTATCTCTCTCTCTCTCTCTCTCTCTCTCTCTGATCAGGCAAGTACAATGTTTGTGACAAGTTCAAACATAGTGCAGAAAACTGAATCATCATCCTCAGGACAAGGTCATCTCTCTCTCTCTCTCTCTCTCTCTCTCTCTCTCTCTCTCTCACTCTCTCTCTCTCTCTCTCTCTCTCTCTCTGATCAGGCAAGTACAATGTTTGTGACAAGTTCAAACATAGTGCAGAAAACTGAATCATCATCCTCAGGACAAGGTCATCTCTCTCTCTCTCTCTCTCTCTCTCTCTCTCTCTCTCTCTCTCTCTCTCTCTCTCTCTCTCTCTCTCTCTCTCTCTCTCTCTCTCTCTCTCCAAGCTCAAACGAAGCTGCTCAGAAGGTTGTGTTACTGTGTTTTTTTTATTTTAAACATTTCTTTTTGTAAATTCGGGCACTTATCGTTAAGGCAGACATTCCTATTGATCGCTGTGTAAGTCAATGGGGGGTTGCAGTGATAGTTCACACTTTCGACTGCTCTAAAACCTCCACCCAGATTCAGTTTAATCTTGGAGGTGAGGTACCTTGGTTGGGTCTCTAATCAGTTTGTTCAAATTGTTATGCAACAATGATTTCAGTTTATTTGTTTTTGTTTTGGTTCGCCTTTTTGGAACAATCATAAGCATATCTTTGCCAAAGCCACAAGATAAAATGCTTCCATATCTAGTTAAAAGAGCTTTACAGAACCAATCCCTGTATTTAAACTTTTTCAAACAGACTCAGGTCCTAGGGTTAATTATAAAGAAACAGAAATAATGCCCACAGGAAACATTAAAGAACAAACTCTCAGAATAAATACTACAAAAATACTTGAATGGAATTATGGCCCTGTGATTATGTTAAGGCACAGCAAAAACACATATAGGTCACAATTACGGTCACTCAAGTTCCAATCAACAACATGAATAGACATTCCATAGGCACTTTCAGATTGGTGTCCAAAAGGGTCCATGGGTATAGGATACGCCACTATCGAGAAATAAGCCAATGTTGGATCGGCTGCCATCCCTGTGGTAGCGATGATAGCGTATACCAATGAGGTGTAATTTTGAAAATTGCTGTAGAACAGGCGATGTCCATAGTTTCATGTAGTGAAAAAACACACTGGAAATAAAGTCAAGGTACATTCAAAGCAAGATTGAACAGCTTCCAGAACGCAGATTAGGAATGTGGAACAAAAAATTAATAGCATGATCTATTGAACATATTGAAGTGCAGTATCTCTACGCAATTTTGAAGCGGGCAAAAGCCAATGAGCCAAACTATGGGCTAGTGTTTCATATTTTGTCCAGAATTTGACAATGCCCGAATACGTTCGATTATGTTGCCAAAATCAAAGCTTTAAAGTCGGGTGTGACATGTACACAGCGCACTCGACGTAATGGATTAGCATTCCAAACTTGGTTATAGCTTATCATTGACGAAAATAGTAACTTATGAGAGCTTATGAAAGCTGATGAGTAATATATGCGTAATGTATTTTACTTTGAGTAACATGGGTAAAAATGAATTGCAAGCTCGAGGATCACGTGATGTGTGCTACTCGAGCATAAATAGGCCCTTGTCCTGTTTTACGACCCCGGATGATATGGTACAGAGCCATATTGATTTAGGCCCCTTTATGACAAACCATGACCAAAAATCATACTCCAACTAAAGCCTTGCAGTATCTCCATCCAGGACATGACTACCTCCCTCTCTGAAGAACGCTATGAAGACCTGACAACAAGCAACTCGAACGTAGCTTGATATATAATAATAATAATTTATTAAAACCCTCATACGAGGAAAATAAAGACTTTGATAAGCCTACATCGAGATAATAGATTATCTAAGAATCATACAAACTCAAGTATACATTGAAATAATAAGGAATACAGATAATCATACAAATATAAAATAGAGCATCATGATGCACAAATTTAAAACACAGGGGATGGATAGCTTGCCTGCAAAGCAAACCAAGGATATATATCTACCCTACCTATAGGATATATACCTACCCACAAAACGTTGGCTGAGCACTAATAATACTGTACAAACACCGTAGGAATACTCTACTTACGAGAGGAATGCTTTACTCATAAGTCAGAGTAAGTTGTCATAAGTTGTGACGTGCTGCTCATAAGCTGGACATACTTCACCAATATGTTACTGATAAGTTACCCTTACACTGGAACTAACTTGACAGCGAGGTCACCGTAAATCTGTCGCAGGTCGATGAACCCCTAACTTTACCTTAAAGTACTCAACTTACACATACCCCTTGAGCAACGTATGTCCAGCATATATGTCAAAACATCTGAGCTCGGGAAAAAAGTTTGATCCTGCTGGTAATTTTTGCGCAGTCTCCCCGTGGCATAGCGTGCTAAGGACGTGTGCAGCTTTGGCAAAATTATCCCAAACTTTTATCGTTTTTATTATAAAGATATTTATTTAAACTGGATTACCTGATAGTACATATGATTAATCTGGAGGCTCTCCAGTAAGTACAGATGCCAGCATGTTGGGAATTTTCCAAAATTTCCCAACACACTGCTATAAGTTTGACTGATAAGTCATAGTGTGACATGCCCAGAAACGAAAGGGCCCTAACTTGAAAATTCGTTTAAATTCAGGAACCCACACCAGCACCACCTTGTTAACCGTCTTTGTTTGAGTTTTCCAGTGGGAAAATTTCCACCAACCAAGTTTCATCATAATATGAGGGACGGTTTTCAAGGAGAGGTTGAAATTTTTCTAAATTAATAAAAGCATTTGTTAGACCATTGCCAAATATATACAACAGTTAAACAGATACCGGGGCAACCACGACACTCACCAGATATCTGAGCAGGTAGAAAACACACAGGACATGAAATACAGACCTACCATGAGCTAATATAATAAACGATAAGAAACTGATCCTATGTTAATATGACCCAGTGGGCTTTGAATGAATGATTATTTATGTGTGTGATCATGCGTTTAAGTGTTTGTGAGACAGACCATCGTGTGTGTGGTATCTTCATGTGAACATTGACATACAACTATACATTTTAGTTGCATGAAGCCCCCCCCCCCCCCGACGTTGTTGCATTCGGATAGCGTTATCTACTTGAATGACAACCTAACTTTGACATTGAAGTCAATGTGGGTTTATTGATATCTCATGAGATCATCAAATTCCACATACATTTCCCCGATGACCTTCTTCTTGTAACATAATCATAGCTAGTCCCTGCGGATTGAAAATGTCAAATATATTTCACACAAGTGGATTTTGGCTCTCTGACCTAGGGGATTTGGTCAAATAGAGAACCAAAAAGGAATAAAAACTCCAAAAATCAATGGATTGTGACGTTTTGATAAACTTGGTAGAGACCCACTACAGCAATGGGGGTACCAAGTTTGAAGTCAATTTGGGCCAGGTTTTTGGAGACGTCCAATATGGTAATTCTTTGTGGTCCCTATTGATTTACATATAGTAATCGGAGCCATATATCGATAAACTGATCAGTACCGAAAAGGAAAGGATCCTTAAAATCAGACATCGAAGGAAACATCATTAAATGAACAACTTTTGATTAAGCTTTCTACAAGGCATGTTTGTACTACGTTACAGCACAATGTAACTGCTTGTTTCGGAGAAGTCAAAAATAGCGAAAACCCATACAAATTCATAAAAATTAAGATAATTCGAGCATCACAATTTGAACAAACTAAGGTTTAGGGGTCCCCAGAAGTGTCCCTGTGCAAGTTTGAAAGAATTGCCAAAGTGCCTTCAGACAAGAAGATAATTTAAGATTTTCCCCAAAAGTAAGTAAGGTGTTAAAAATAATTTAAATATGGAGCATGACCCTTTGAACAAACGTTATGAAGACCTAATAGGGGAACATCGGCTCCAAGTTTTAAGTGAATCCAATGGTTTCAAAGAAGAAATTGAAAATGGAAACTGTGAATGGATGACGACGGATGACAGAGTCAGTTAACATAAAAATGTGAATTTCCATTGAAATCCCCATTGACTTACATAGTAATCAAATGGAATGCATGCATCAACAGACACATACCTGAATTGAAAATTATGTTAACATTTAGGCATTCACCGTATCACCACCTGGTGAACAACTTTATTTACTCCTGCCAAACGCTGCATTCCACCAAAAGTAACAAAACAAATGAAATTGCAGCGCCACCTGTTCAAAAAGAAGATAACTTGTTTTTATTATTGTTATGAAACATGCACCAATTCCTAACAAATGCAACTAACGATACTGCAAAATGTTTAAATTAAAAGCAACACAATTGCAAATAGCAACTCTGCCGAGCGTTAATTTCTTATTATACTGATTCTACTATTATTTAAGTGTTTTCAATTCTTGTGTTTAATCAGTAACTTGGCAGTCTGCCCATGCACAAATGAAAACATATCATGTGCATGATATATTGACTGAAGCTGCAAATAAGCAATATTGCTAGACAAGGTTTAAACAAGACTTTTGTTTGACTGAAATTTATGAAAAGTTCAAATCAAACGTTTTGAACCCAATATTGGCTGCTTAATCTGTCAGGATATTCAGACAGCACCTAAAATATATTTGTTTCATATAACTTATTTAAAAAAAACTGGACGCCAACAACTAAAAGTAAATTGCACACTCGGTCAGATCTTTTTAACTTTTGTTTGTAATCTGGCGTTAGCCTCGGCTCTTGCTCTCCCTGGCTTTTGAAAACAATGCTGTGTAACTGGGATCGCAAGTGGTGTATAATGGGCAGGAAAACCGAGGTGTTAACGATCCTCGTAACATGCATCTCATGGGCAGTTAGCTCTGGTCTAAATTTCAACTATATACAGGTGGGAATTCAAATCACTACTGCCTAAGTGAAGGGGGGGAGGGTCTGTAAAATCGAACTAAATAGATTACCAGTGGTATAGTAATCTGGAGAATTTTGGCGCAACTGAAGTAATAATGATGTTCTAATTTAAATTATGATAAGGAAATATACCAAATTACAAAAGGTAATTGCATCCAAGAGACATACAGTGAGAGGAAAAAAATGAGTGGCTGAATAAATCTGCATGAGCTCTGAAATGATCCATGTCACGTCTTTGTCGAGTACTGTAACTGAGAGGTACTCGATTAATTATATTTGAAATAACACATCACAAGTCCTTTGGGTTACGTTTGTGAATTATTTGATATATTGGTGATAACTTCGCCTGTTCTCTACGAGCTGCTGGAATTTGCCCTCCAAGTTCTTCACATAATTTGGTGTAAACACTACTATGCACTACCCTTGTAACTATTCTGGTAGCAACCAGCTTAACTCCTTCTGGTGTGTCAGGATAAATTGCTGTGTAGTAATCCCAAACAGGACCTCCTGGGAAACCAACTCAACTGCATGTATCAGTAGCGGATGTGATCACCATGAATCTTGGACCCTCTTGTGCATGCTGCTGGTGAGCTTGACTATCTCGGCTTGAGGAATATGGTTCCACTGGACTGGCCCCAGGTTCTTCCTACTCGTATCTGAGTGAAATGGGCAAGCACATCCCATAAATGTTCAATGCGGGACTGGACAGAAGATTGGGCTGTTCATGGGAACATTTGGGTTTTGTGCTGCTGGAGATGCTGCATGCTGAATCCTGCATCACTTGGTCATGATTTGCCTTGCTAGAACACTAGCCCAGAATAATGTAGGAAACATTCGGCAACTGTTGGCACAATCTCATCCACTCAGCACTGGCCTATTAGATTCCATTAACCCTGATGATTTCTGTTCTTCTTTGTTACCGCCCCCCCCCCCCTCGAACACATGCACGTCGTAACTTTGCCTCTGCCATAGCGGTCATATTTTACCACGCATCCATCCCCAAATCTCTTTGAAGGCATGTGTATGACCCATGTCCTTTGATTGTGTAAATTAAGGCAAAATCGTGACCCACACTCATCCACTGATATCTGGACCACTCAGCATGTTTCTAACACCACTGCATCTATTCATCCTTGTGTGCAGGACTGAGGGAGATGCAAATGGCAGGGCAGTTAGGCCAACAACATTTTCCTGTTGATTGTGCACAATTATGCTGCAACGTTGCAGGCCTGTCGCCACTGCTGAGGAAACTTCTCCACCAAAAGGAACCTGTGTCTCTGCATGCTGCACCTGGTACTGGTTGTCTCTACCATATGATAGTCTTTTCTTTCTAGAACCATTTCTTTTGCTTCCTCTTGTTACTTGAAAACAGCCCCTATACTTCTGTACCGCTGATCTGGAGCACCTTATTTCCCTGGCAACCTCACGCTAGGTAAGACCAGCCCTCAAAAGCCATTGAGTCTGCTCCCTTTGAATTCAGAAGGCTCTGAATTTATATTGTGTTAGGCTCGCATGCTTACTTTGACAATAAAAATTAATTTGCATTAAAATGATATGTAAAACATGAGGTCGTTTTGTTGTGTTATCGGCCATCAAAATGTAAGTTACAGGACGATTAGTTTAACTAAAGAGAGCAATCAGAAATTTTGAACATCACTGACTACTGGTGCCTCATTGGTTCTTTCAGTGATCGACCAGCTGACTGAAGTCGAAGATGTATACCTGGGCCAAAGATGTACCTTGTGCCTGGATACATCTTTCAAAGGAGATGCCGACAGGTCTAGATTGAAACACCATGACAACTATACTCAAGACGACCAATGTCTGGCGTTTTCAGGTCAATACACACGCCTCTCCCCATGGCAGGCCTTTTTAGCATTCCTTTCATTATTAAAGGTATGTAAAATAATCATTTATTTTACATGTGTAAAAAGATTTATACATATGTGAAATAATTTTCAATAGATGTGAAATAAAAATTATATCTCACATATTACATTTTAGTCTGGTAGTCTAGAACCACTTCGTAGTCGTTATTACCTTATTCCATATTCCAAATTCTACAGGCCTACTCTCCACAAGCTAACCTACCACTGTCCAACCTGTATAAATATGAAAGTACCACTGCACATATTGTCCTTGTTCGTTTGTAGAATTTTGACATAGGCTGCATTGGTCCAAATATACTAAAGGGTCTTCACCGGGTAACTACTCAGAACATGTTTCGGAGCCTGCACCCGTATTTGTCTCTCTGAGTAGTAGATCCTTTTCTATGCTAAATAGTGAGCAAAGACAATCCATGTAATAACGAATATAAATATAAATGTGGCAAATGATGAATTAGCTAGTAAGAGATGCTTTGTTTAAAAACGCAGAGCTTCAATATGAATAAACAATACAAATCAAACCAAACATAATTACTAACTTTGTACAGAACAAGTTCAGATAAGAATAATTTATCTTACCCCTGAACTAGTTTGTACCCTTTCTAGCTGGATAGCTCACCTTATTCCAACCACCTACCAGTGCATAACTGTAGTAGAAACAAACTTAGGCATTACATTCAGTCCCAGTTGTTATTTATACCTGTAAAAACCCAGGGGATTCCTAACAGGTACTGCAACAATAGACATACCAGTAATGTAAAACAAGCCCCATAATGACACCTGCGCTTCACTATGGGAGTCTCAGAAAAAAATAAGTTCTAGTTTGTTGTCAATTTTGAGTTAATGTCTCGGAAGAATGAGTCAAGTTTGTGATAATTAAATAAAAACTATCAATTTTTGGCCAAGCGCTCGAGACAGACTATGAATGACTACTGGCCCTGCAATTAATGTTTCAGAAGAATGAGTCAAGTACGTGACAATTGAGAAAATACTGCCAATTTCTGTACAAGCGCTTGGGACAGGCTATTGCTATCTCCCGGCCCTGGTGTGGGGCAGCCAAATTGAGTAATTTTGTTTACATTGAGTAAATGTGCAATTACATGCTAGTCAAAAATGTCGGAAAGGTGAATATTAAAACAGGCTGATGCCAAAAGATAAAATTAAGTAGCAAAACAACCAAGTCTCTAAAATTATTAAATCCAATTTTTTTTTTTTTTACAATATCTGGACATCTACAGCAAAATTTGTAGAAATATTTGGTCAAAAGTACATCTTTGAATTCTCGTGACTCCAGTTTCTTGCAAATAAATTTTTGGATGCAAAGTCCTGAAATTTAGAACAAATACGACCAAATGTCAGCATTTTTGACAAAAATATATTATATCTAACAGTTTCCGAAATATTACTGTCAGGGGAGCGATAATTAACTACTTCAAAGTTAAACTCATCATGTGATAGACTTTAATGCCAAACCTGTCATTTGAAACCCGAATATCCAAGTGGAGGAACACGGCACTGAAATCATCCGATTTGTTACCTTTCAGATGGATATCTTTTTGGTAAATTTCAATGGAAAAACCAATGATCCACATGGAGATAAAGTACTATCCAAAAAAAATTTTTATAGAATTTATTGAAGTTCCAACAGTGTAAGATTTAACGTAACTTTTTTGATATTTATTATGAGACCAATATACTTTTCTTGAATATGAATTAATGTTTATGTTTAGCTCACCTGTCATGTTTAAACATTTTGCCGATTAATTCTAAGAGAGAGCTGTTGACTTTAACCAAAACATTTATGGCTTCTTCGCTTGTAAATCCTTAATTTTTTTATACAAACTCGGAAGAATTGCTTATTCTCCAAAAGCATTTCATTTCACAGTTTCCAGAAAATGCATAACAGTTTTCACGGAAATGATTCCTAATTGCAGTCAAACACAGTGTTACTTCCTTCGACAGTTGTTTTGCCGTACGTTTTAAAGCACCAGCAATGAATCTTGATTTAAAAAGGTTTTTATGTAATTTGGGTATCCAGAACAAAAGTGGTATGGAGGAACCCTCTCAAGAAATCTTGACATTGAAATGCCTTTGCATGTCATCTTATTGTGCGTCTATCAAATTAACAATGGATTGCCAGCGTAATTTACAAACGTCATTTCCTCTTATGTCAGAAACATTGTTTGTACCAATTTTTCAAACACCAAGATCATATTTTTCGCGGATGATCCCAATATTGTTACTTGCCTTATCGGTGTTAATGATTACAAATCTTTCTTGTAATTCTTTAACTACTTTTGAAACTTAAAGTTGCTTTAAATTCACCATACTGAAATTCTTAATTTGAGATTATAACGATAAATTCTATTTCTAAAGACTCTGTGCAAGTTTGATAACCATCCATCAAATTTCTGAAATTCTTATTTTCTTTCTTTACCCAGTTCACATAATAATCAAAAGCATAACATACATCCTGAAAAATACTATCAATGTTCAATTTACGACATACTCTAAATTGTGTACATTTCTATCAATTCTTTTAAAACTGAATTTTATATTATATCTAAATTACCTGTGAATACATGTCTGAGGTGTGTAACAACAAAATTGGAATATTTATTATTTGTCACAATTTTGATTTGCTGTGATGTCTTCAAGCATAATTGAAGCCAGTAATTCCTTGTAATTTATAATGCTTTGTTCAATATCGTTGCCACATTTATAGGAAATAATGGGGATCTTATATTTTGCAGTCCTTGGGAATCATGGCACGAACCAATTTCAATCTAAAAAAAGGACTGTGTTAAACTTTTTCACCCACGCAAAATCAATCATCATTTCACATGTGTAAAAAATTTACACATGTGAAAGATTCAAACACCTAAAATTTTTTTTTCACAAACGTAAGATTAAGCTTTATTTCACACATGTGCAAACTATTTCACATATTCGGAAAAGAATTTCACATATGGGTAAATCTTTTCACTTATGTGAAATAAAATCATTTGTGTAAAACTGTATCACATAACTTTGAAGTAGTTAATTATCCTTTCCGGACAGTAATATTTCGGATACTATATATATTGGATACAGTACATTTTTGTCACAGATTTTGAGATGCTGTCGTATTTGTTCTAAATTTCAGGACATTGCATCTAGAACCAAATTTATCTGCAATAAACTTTAGTCAAGAGGATTCAAAGAAATACTTTGATCAAATATTTGTACAAATTTTGCTGTAAATATCCCGAGATGGTTAGAAAGTTTGGTTTGAATAATTTTAGAGATTTAAGACTTGCCTGTTTTCCTACTTAATTTTATCTTTTGGCATCATTTTGTTAAATGTTCACCTTTCAGACATCTTAGGCTAGCTTGTTTTCTGTTAGGTTAAACCCCCAGGGGCCAACGGTAGCAAGAAGCGGCCTACGACAGTTACAAGCATGCCTAATTGTACTTGATATGTGGTTAATATTTTTATTGCATTCTCTTGACTTAAATACAAATGACTTTCATACTTTTTTGACTTGCCCTATAATTTTACTGTTAGTGTTAAAAGATTATTTGAAAGTTTAGCAACAATAATTTACAGCTTTTAGACTTGTCTGTTTTGCTACTTAACATAATCTTTTGGCATCTTTCTGTTTTAATATTCACTTTCAGACATTTTAGGCTTACATGTTTTATGTCAGGTTAAACCCCCCTGGGGCTATCGGTAGCAAGCAGCGGCCTATGACACTTACATGTTTGCGTAATTGTTCTTAATCTCCTGTTAAGAAACATTGTTCTGATAACATTTTTAGCATAAATGCTAATGATTTTCATTCTTTTCTGACATGCCTAAATGCACATTTACTCAATATTAAAAAATTACTCAAAATTAACAGTATTGTCTCAAATGTCACAAACCTGACACATTACGTTGATACATTGACTCAGGGTTGGCAGTGAAATAGAGCTTAATTGTTTGAGGAGTAGGTGTCATCATGGAGTTGGGTTTACATCTCTGGTGCAGGATGTACATTGTTGCAGTCCTTGTTAGGATTTCCCTTGGTTTATACAAGTGGTCTAGCTGCAACTGTTTAATTTACATTCACTGGGACTGAATATAATGTCCCAGCTTGTTTCCACTTCAGTTAAACATTGGCGGACGGTTTAACTAGGATAAGCTGTCCTACTAGAAAGGGTACATATTGGTTCAGGAGAAAGTCAAATTGTTCTTATCTGAACCTGTACCATACAAATTTGGTAATTATGCTTTGTTTGACAGGTATTCTTCTTTCAAATCAAGCTCTGCATTTATAAGCAAAACTGTACGTATTTAGCTAATTCATCAATTGCCACGTTCATATTTATTCATTATTATGTGGGTTGTCTTTGCTGAATATTTAGCTTAGACAAGGAGCCGCTACTCAGAGAGACATGTACGGGTTAAAGGCTCCGAAACATGTTGAGTAGTTACCCGCTGAAGACCCTTTAATTTATTTGGGCTAATACAGCCTATGTCAAAATTTAACGAGGAACGTGTGCAATATGGACAATGGTGCTTCTATTTATATAGATTAGACCGGGACAGGTTAGCTTATGGAGAGTAAAGAGTTCGGACTGCGGGATAGGGGAATGACTACTGGGAAGTGGTTTTGGACAAAAAGACACAAGTACAAATAACTGTTGATCTTTGTCACCGATGTGTAATTCTGTTTTGTTACGCTTCTTCTGAGGTCATGAAGTATTGAAATTTACTCCTCTTTCCTTCTGCCGTTTTACTGACATCGTGAATGAGTAACAGCCGAGATACAGGACTACTCAGCCTACTGTCTTTAACCCTGGGCATGCAATATATGTTTTTGATTATTTTAAATGTATGTGTTGGAAATTCTCACTAATTGTCATTAACACATTGTTGAAGGAACCACCAAGGAACTTATTTTCTAAAACTGTGTATAAGCTATCATTTAATGGCCATTGAAGATTTTCTGTTCATGGGCTTTAATTCCATTCGTGGCTATTAGAATCTCAAATGTAGTGGCCCTTAATTTAACCCATGATCGTCAAAATTTGTCAAAATGATCCCCAGTAATTAGAATTGTAAATAACCTGCTATCTGATGGCCAGTATAAGAGTAATTGGAACCCTAAATTTGATATGGCCCTTCATTAATTGTAGTTGGACATAATATCATATGCATACATGCCAACATACATACATACATACATACATACATACATACATACATACATACATACATACATACATACGTAGGTACATACACACACATACATACATACATACATAAATACATTTATACATACATACATACATACATACATATATACATACATACATACGTGTAACCATTTGTTTCAAACGACAGATATAATATAATGATAACCATGGCATTTTTGGGCACGCATTGCGTTTATAATCGTCTCGTTCCTCAGTTACAGCGATGTTTGCAAGTCCTCGTGTTACGATCGAAGTTGATATTGATTTCCGAAAGCTTATGTTTATGAAACTAGTGCTTCCGCAACGAAGCGGGTTTCCAGAAAACAAATTTTTCCGGGAATGATGTGCGGCACCGTGCGCATGTCCTTTTTATAAAAAAAACACCGTTGCCATAAATATATGTACTCAAACATTCACCTGACGTATCGGGTCATGGGACATGCATTTAGTCCCAATGACAGACAAAACTGGGTCAAAAGACAGCTACATGACAGCGACTGAGAATTTGTGTTTAATGTAGATCGGTTCTCTTCAGATGTTGGTTAAAATACATGACAATTGCCACCCGTACGACTAGTGACTGCAGCCCAAGATTCACCATCAGTTGATGACGGCACATAGAAAATATGGCAGTAGCAGAGGACGATAACATGTTAAAAAAGGTAACATAACACATGCCGTCACACGGTTTGGAGATAAGGCACACTCGCCACGGGCAGTGAGCAACCCGGTTATTCAATGCATAAAAATGATATGTACAATCAAATTAATATTAATGATGGATTAATTGCATAATGATTATGGATGAACGATAATAGGAGTGAAGCTGACCTTACAGCTATATGTCTGCTCAATAAAATATTACACAGAGTGCATAATATGCTTTTTTCTTCAACATGTAATGTCACATTTTATATTAATAACATATTGGTACACATTTTTCTACTTTCGTGTTATAAAGACCGTCATTGAACTTAAGCTGATACGCATAGTCAGTGTGCTACAAGCAAACATGGTAAACATGTGAGGAAAATATCTTACAAACAATGGAATACTATACTTTACATAAATCAAATTCCTCTCTCCGCTTTCCCTATCAGTCACGTAAATTGAATTATTTCAATGACACAGATTATGGCCGTGTGATCAGGTACAGATTCATAAATGTGTGATTCACAACATCTCACCGCAGGTGAATAGAGGCACAGTTTCTCACTGGTATATTTATATGAAAGAAAGGAATAGACTTTCGATCATCAGTTCAAAATTGAAAATGAAACTCTGAATCAGTTGGCTTTGTGCATTACAGTCATGTCGATATTTGCACAATACTATAGGGGGAGGGGAAGTCAGCTGCATCTATTGTTCTTTATCATGACTGCTCTATTATTTTTGGCATTGAATTATTTACTATCATCATCATTTTTCTCATTATTATCATTAATATTAGTATAAGTGTTGCAATTAATTTTGTCACTTTCGATTTAATTAATTTTATAACTTTTGGAAAATATTCTACACGTTATTTCGTTCATGGCTTTCTGTGCCATCGTCACGCGGATGACCTGAAACATCTAGTTTAAAACTTGTTCTCAACCAAGTTCACCAGACATCACATTTACCTCGCCATGCTAAACAGGACTAACAAATTTATAGCAAATGTAAAACAAATTCTTCATAAAAAGACCTAGTCCAGCTGGTGACGGACGAGGAAGGCGGGAAAAACAAAGATTTGCTTGACAGCTAATCTGTGTTTCGGGAATATTTTGCACAGTCATTTCGTCAGGAATTATGGATGCTGCTACCTAAAGCACAAACTGGAAAATTTATTAGGATTAAACCTCTATCCATAATAGTTTTGTAGATAAGCAACGTGAAAATCTTGTGTATGCGCCTTATCAGCATAAATACTGTCGCACAGCTAAAGCACACAAATTGAAGTTGGAATGGCATTTTTAATATTCACTTTACTTCTCACTCTCTATCTCTTTCTCTCTGTGTCTCTGTCTGTCTGTCTGTCTCTCTCTCCCTTCTCTCTCCCGCCATCCTCTCTCTATCTATCTATCTATCTATCTATCTATCTAAATATCTATATATCTATCGATCGATCTATCTGTCTATCTATCAGGTATAAGATCATGATATAATAAATATGTTTTAAAGATATTATGATATATATGCGTGTGTATGTGTGTGCGTACTTTACATCATTTTTGTCTAATGCGTTCGTTTAACATTACAAAAAAATATATACATGCTTTAGAGCATAGTACAATATGCTTATATGTATTTATTTGACAGTGCACCAAATTTTATATCACTATAATATGTACATATTTTTAGCATTATAATGTAAGAAATATTCGGTACATGTTTAAGAGGACTGTAATGTACATGATTTCAAGGTATATAAAAATACAAGACATGTTTTAGAGCATTTTAACATATGCACATGATTTCCCATCGTTCTGCCTCATGTATATTCGCAGTGATTGGCTTTATATGCTTTCCAATAACAGATCCGGAAGATACAAGAATTGTTTTCTGGTCGCTTTCTTGAAGAAGAGGTCGCTGTACTATTGCGGCGGAATGGTGACGATGTGGCGGAGACTGTCAATGTCATATTTTCAGGTAGGTTCTGTATAGCTAGACATATGTACCTGCAGCACGCAATACAGATTCTCCTTTGGGCTCAGGGGTAGAATAGATTATAAATCATAGTTAACGTCATGAAACTTACAAGATTACGGAAACGTCAGTTAGTTATTGCGTCCTTCAATATCTCTGTATATTCTTAGATTACCGTTTGCATTTTTTAAAATTCTAAATATATCATTACATTCAAATATAATGTAATTTCCCAATTACATACAACTGCAAGCCTTCCCGATACAACAGGCTGACATCTGAAGGCAATGCAATTATCACATGTAAACTTTGGTGGTTTTGACAAACATGATTTTGCGTGACGTTAGCACTTGGCTCTACAAATGTCCCAGGCTGACTGCTTGCCCACTTGCCTGATTGACCCATTTCATTTTTAACGAATAGATTCTTTGACCAAGCAGACGATTGGTAATAACACACAACGACGTGAATGACACAATGTTAATATATATATATATATATATATATATATATATATATATATATATATATATATATATATATATATATATATATATATATATATATTCTAAGCTTTCCCTTAACAGAGTTCCCAGTAATACTGATACATTTTACCCGTTACTCCTTTATATGTTGGTGACCCATGAGATATTATCTTGATGTACCAGAAAACCTGCGATCAATATGAAATTAGAATAAATCAGCTGAAAACTCGGTTTTACAGAGAAGTAATAACATATGATATGATCACAAGTTTCATCGGTTTTTCTTCATACACACCTCCGAAAACACAGAACGCTTCTATTGCTTTAAGATGGAGTATCATAATGCGATGTTTTGTGCGGAATCGGATGTTCAACTGTTATACAAAACATGCAATGTTGGAAGCTGAAAGCGCCAAAGTGCTCTCTGGCAAGGATTTAGGAATCAGAATTCAGAAAATATTAATTTGACCAAACTTATAATAAGTGTACAAATACATATATGTATTATAAGTTCCTGACAAAAAATTAGATATAGAACATGTATCAATATGATATTGGTCAGGAGACACATGTTAAGGTCCTGGGCGGACTGCTATCACATGTGCCACCTAAGCATTCAGATACTATAATAGAAACCTAAATATAGTTAGACAATGCTAACTAAAGTTTACACGCAGCAAGTAAATAAATACATTACACTACATCTTATAGCTCAGTGCAATACTCACGCTATAATAAGATAGTTTGTCTTATCCTAGGGCTTTTCCAGCCCAAAGGTTAATACAATTAAAGGTTAATCAGCATTTTTAGGCAGTTGGATGACAGATGTAACAATGAGGAAGACATTTCATACTTATAAATGAATTGTTTTCTAACGTTTTAGGAGAATCCAAAGTAACTATGTGTATACGCTTTGTGTTACATTGCTTCAGAAATTGCATTGAAAACACGTACCATCGCATGTCTCAGACATTGAGTGGCAACAACGTGCTGCGTGCGAGTTACAAATAGTTCGTTTCTCCTGCTATTGTGTGCGGAAAGTTGGCATTATTACTATTTCTAAGGTAATCAGAAAGCAAGCTCTTTTGCATCTTGTAATAAATTTTTAACTTGAACGACATGGATATTTTCCAGTTTCAGCATGTTTTTATATAGATACTTTGTAGAATAGTTGAGACAAGAAAGTTTTTTAACTTGTTCATGATTCCTGTTATCTGAGAAATTTGAGAAACAACCTTTTGTATATGACTATTCCAGATGAGGTGCTTATCCAAAGTTAAGCCCTAGAAGTTAAATTCGTCCACACATTCAATTTTCTCCTTTTTTATTTCAAGACAAGGAATTGTTATACGCTTGTGTGACTGATGAAAGACTATGAATTTAGTGCTTTTAATGTTCAGAGATAACTTATTTAACTTTGGCCATGTGCGTATTTTGTTTAGTTCAATGTTTAAAGGGCGTGAAACGTTGAAATCAATACAAGACAAATTACAATAACTTAAAGAAGTGAAAATCGTTGCGTAAATAATGCATTTGAAGAAAGTAGAAGACAAAATTTCATCATTTATGTATGTCAAAAAATTGAAGCTCCTAAAACCCGAAATGAAATATCCATATGACACAAACTATTCTATATTCTTAATGGCAAACCAGAAGTTTACAAAAAGTATCGGTACAAATTCACCTTGCCTGAAAACTTTTTATCAGCAAGGATTGGGCTGCTTCTGGTGCCCATGTACTATATTAGCAGAAAAGCATACAACACTCTGAACAGGCAGAACATTCTGCCCGTAAATACAAGCAGAAATTAAACAGATAAATAAGATAGAATGTAAAAGGAATTTTTTTTTAAATACTTAAACATACACAGTTACAAGCTGCTGTGTTTTCAGATAACTTGATAAATGAGATCAAGAATAGAAGTAACGAACTGTTACAGTGATGCAAACACCTGTCAGCCGCCATATTAGCGCGTAAACGCAATACGAATGAAGTTCATTATTATCTTAAAGGCATCTTGATTGAGCATGTTTCAAATGGATACACGGGTGACTTATGGGTTCTTCTAACCATACAGTGCACTTGAAAAATACATGTGAAAATAAAAGTATGATTCACATTTTTTATTTTAAAACATCACTGCGCCTTCAATCGTCGCTGTTCATTTCCGACACCCTCAAGGCGCGAAAGGGTAGTAACGTTACAAACGCTGGATGACAAGGAGACTCTAAGTTTCACTTGGCTTAAACATATTCTATTCACACTTTATCAACATGATTTAAAATGCATGCGGAGACTTTCATTTTCGCCCATGCACATGCCCAGGATGGGTCGGTGTGTTGCTGCTAATTGCAGCAATACATGTTCTACAGCATGTTACACCCACCCCCCACCCCCCACCCCCAGGTTCTTAAATTTCAGAGACCCGTGCAGTCAAGATTTATAGGACAAGTGGCAAGGCCCTGGGAACCAACCTCACCTATGTAGCGAATACTTTGTGGAAAGTGACTTGGATTCGTAAGATATGACGATGTTTTAGGATAGGTTTGGCGAAAAAAAATCTTTGTTGACAAATGCGGTCCCTTCGGTGGACAATGGAAGGATTCATGGAACTAGCGAAATTAGGGCATTTAGGCATTACTCATAAAACCATGCAGGAACAATGATTTTTTTTAACTATAGTATTGACAAATTAATCGTCAGTATGATGTGGCGGAGCACATTTGTAAATATGTATATTCAGGACTTGGGTTAGCAGCCCCGGGGGCAATATCAGCCTCCCCACCGCCATGTGTTGCACGGCGGTGTTACAAGTGCATATATTTTTAGTGTAAGATATTTCTAACTATTTTATGATTTCACGCGACCGTGCTAGGTCAAGTGTATTTTGTATTTTCTGTGTTATCATACTCACTCCTGTGATATGTATACATTTATCTTGATGTATATTGCATTTTAATTTCCTCATTCGTGGGGGCTGAATAAAATATCATTATTGTAAACATCATTTATACACATGCAGTCATTGCAGTGATACAGTTTTAAATGCATTAATTCTTTTTATACTGTGAATTGTATTTTGTGTGTTCTGTGAGCCCGCATGGGCATAAGAAACAATAAAAGTTTTCAAAAGTTATTCAATCCTATAACCAGATACCACTTGTTTGGATTGCTACCACTTTCATGCCTCATCTGAGCAGCTGCCAAGACATGTTGGCAGCTGGCCTTTGATCTCTTTCAATCATGTACCACCGTTTGTGACAGTCCGCGGCCAGCTCCCAATAATCGGGTGTGAAAAAAATCATCTCATTGTATCTTTGTCGTTAATATGGACCCAGAAAATAAGTCAGTCAGAGGAAAATATTTACCATTATTACATTATGGATTCGATCTTAAATTAAAAGATCAAAAGCATATATACTGATGACCGATGTATACGGAAATGTAAATCACTGCCCTCCAAGGGTCGCGAGGCTACTGCCGGGTAGGGGTTTTGACACTGAAAGCTATTCATAAATGCAAACTTATATTTAATCATCCCTAGACCATACAGATGGGACGGGAAAATTACCTGCTGGTACAGACTTTTACATACCGTAGGCGTAGGCCGTAACTGTTTTTATGAATGCTAGAATTTGAAACACAACAGGGCCTGGCCTTGCCTCCATAGCAGCCGTGACTTGGCTTTGATATTTTGCTGGCCCTGGCCCATCCTGACGCAAATTCCAATATGTAACATGCGTGCTTGTTCTTGAAATATCTAGTCTTGTAATTTTTTTTATAGGAAATATCTCTTTTGCAACGAATTATCATTGCCCAGACGGCAAGTTGTGATACGATACCTCAGCTTGTTAAAAACTAAAATGATGGTTTTAAACAAAAACAATTGTCTGGATTCATTTTCGTTTAATGGCAAACTTTTAGAAATCGTTGACAGTTTTAAATATCTTATTATTATATTTGATTCCGCGATGAGCCAGCCCCTGCAAATGTCCACTGGTACCACTGGATGAACGTAAAATGAGTAGGGGTCATAACCTTTCAAATAAGACGACGGATCTCTGTTAGCGTCTGGAATTATTTTAGCTATATTCTGTCCAGCGTTCAAGAAGAACTTATTGAAATTGTTAGTTTAATTTAACTTTCGTATTCTCTGGATCTGATGTGGACCTATTAGAACAAAATACCAATGTGTCCATGTCATGGAATGGTTACTATCAAACAGATAATCAGTTAATCTTGATAAAACAAATTTTATTGTATTTGTGTCTTTTTGTCCAAAACCACTTCCTTGTAGTCATTACCCTATTCCGCAGTCCGAACTCGTTACTCTCCATAAGCTAACCTGTCCATGTCTAATCTATATAAATAGAAACACTATTGTCCATATTGCACACGTTCCTCGTTAAATTTTGACATAGGCTGTATTAGCCCAAATAAATTAAAGGGTCTTCAGTGGGTAACTACTCAACACGTTTCGGAGCCTTTTACCCGTACATGTCTCTCTGAGTAGCGGCTCCTTGTCTAAGCTAAATATTCAGCAAAGACAACCCACAGTTTTGCTTATAAATGCAGAGCTTCATATGAAAGAAAAATACCTGTCAAACAAACCATAATTACCAAATTTGCATAGTACAGGTTCAGATAAGAACAATTTGACTTTCCCCTGAACCAGTATGTACCCTTTCTAACAGGACAGCTTATCCTAGTAAAACCATCCGCCAATGTTTAACTGAAGTGGAAACAAGCTGGGGCATTATATTCAGTCCCAGTGATTGTAAAATAAACAGTTGCAGCTAGACCACCTGTATAAACCAAGGGAAATCCTAACAAGGACTGCAACAATGTACATCCTGCACCAGAGATGTAAACCAAACACCATGATGACACAAACTCTTCAAACAATTAAGCTCTATTTCACTGCCAACTCTGAGTCAATGTGTCAACGTAATGTGTCAGGTTTGTGACATTTGAGAAAATACTGTTAATTTTGAGTAATTTTTTAATATTGAGTAAATGTGCATTTAGGCATATCAGAAGAGAATGAAAGTCATTAGCCAAAAATATGCTATCAAAACAATTTTTCTTAACAGGATTTTAAGTACAATTAGGCAAACATGTAAGTGTCGTAGGCCGCTGCTTGCTACCGATAGCCCCAGGGGGGTTTAACCTGACAGAAAACATGTAAGCCTAAAATGTCTGAAAGTGAATATTAAAATAGAAAGATGCCAAAAGATAAAGTTAAGTAGCAAAACAGACAGGTCTAAAAACTGTAAATTATTGTGGCCAACCTTTCTAATAATCTTTGGATATTAACAGTAGTTTCATAGGGCAAGTCAGAAAAGAATGAAAGTCATTTGTATTTATGTCAATAGAATGCAATAAAAATATTAACCAGATATCAAGTACAAATAGGCAAGCTTGTAACTTATGTTATTTACTACTAGAAATCGTCTAACTGACAATTTCTCCATTACAGTAAATGCTATATCTTTGTAGCAAACCTGATACTGTAAATTTGTAGGTGTTTGGATTGATTCGAAACGGAATTTGAAGTATCACATCTATCAAACTTAATAAAAATTGAGCAAAATTTCAGTGTTTGTTTTAGAAAAGAAGATGGAAACTCGGGAAGTCTATTTTAGCTCAGCTTTATTATAGTCTAGGGTATCCTTACGCCTTCTCTACTGTCTGCTCCAAGACATTTTTATTTTTTCCTATTTCATTTGATTGATTGGCATTTTTTTTATTCTCAATAGTTCTCTTATGTATCTCCATGTTTCCTTATGATCGTGATCTAACATGTGATGAACTGTGTAAAATATTTTTTACTGTTACCAATGTCTACCACCACGTAAATGAATCTTCGATGTAGAGTATCTGTAGGGGATTTTCAAAAGCTCTGACAAGTTTCTATCCCCGGTTGTATATTCCTGTATAAATTGTACTTATATATGGAGATAATGAAATTAAATAAATAAACAAAAGGAAATAAAATCCATTACCTTTGCTCCCTGTACTCTGACATTCTAGTTTATCCTGTTGCAGTCTAACGCTATTATTTCATCTCTTTTTCTCCCAGCATCCTACCAGGTAGTCATGTACACTTTTAGTACCTTTCCTTCCTCTCAGAAAGCCACCCTTCAAGCTTAAAACCCATGCTACACGTTCCTCTTCCTCTAAATACCGGACCTCTTCTAACCCTTGTTATTATAATCTTCCTTGTGCCATTTTCTGAAAAAAAAATATCTTTCTATATGCACCACACCACAACAGCCAATGATACACCCTCGCATCTGCCTCTTGTCTATATATCTTACATTTTCCTTCAAATCCCGTTGTCCACTTTTGTTTTCTCTTTTCTTTTCATGCTATATTTGCCATGACTCTTGGGTAATTGAACACACTCTGGCTTAAAACACATTCACCCAAGCTTGTTTTGTGACGTTACTAACACTTCCCCACATCGACAAACGATCGGAAAAAATTCCCGCGCCTTCATGTGGCAAAAGTGGTGGATTTTTGGAGTGAAAGAAATTATCATTTCTAACCACCCTTTCTAATTTGTGGTGCCCATTCAATCAAGCTGACCTTAAATGTAAGCATCTCATGATCAACTGTTTATATATATATATATATATATATATATATATATATATATATATATACATACATATATATATATATATATATGTATATACATATATATATATATAGTATAAAATTTATCTGTCTGGTGCGCCCTTGAAAATTGGGTAGATCATCAACAACAACAACATTATTATTATTATTATTATTATTATTATTATTATTATTATTATTATTATTATTATTATTATTATTATTATTATTATTATTATTATTATTTGCAAATACTGCAATGTAAATTATGAATTTTTCGTGTTACATTGTGTGTGAAACACAAAATGTGCATGTCGTGACGTCTTCTGGAGGTTTGCTCCCATTAAGTGCTTTATCTCCAGTTTTCGTACGGGGGAAATGAAACTTCAAATTATGGGTAATATATATTGAGGTCTTTTTAATTGGACGTGCGTAAAAAGGTAAACGGTAAATACCACATGAGAGGTGAGGTATGTACTGCTTTAAGCTCAGCATAGCCCCCCCCCCTCACTTTTGACGACATTCACAACTTATTACTTTTTAACATTGTGTCGTTCAATTTATTGAAATATCCTTGACGCAATCTGTCGGTTACTTTGTTGTAAAGGGGTAGATTTCCTTTTTAAGTCATCATTGTCATTTTTCCTTGTGCTATAAATACAACACAGTTTGTACAGTCGAAGAGTGTTTTAGAATGTAAATCAATGTTTACAAAATACGAAGTTATTGCTATATTATTCATATAAATGCAATAAATTGCTAACATATGTATATCCATGCAGGAGAATCAGATGAAATTCGTAGAATTTTGGAAGAGGAGAGGCAATCGTGGGTAAGTGTTGATTTTCGATCATGCATTGACTGAGAAATGTTAACAATACATTCCGCTATGAACCGGTAACGTCGTATTCCCATTCGTTGCTTTATCCCCTGTAAATGTATGCACATAAATACGCTTTGGGTACAACGAATGAGAAATAAGTCTTCCTCAAATGTCGGAATGAATAGCTAATATTTCATGAATATTCTGAAATAATTTTTATCAGAAAACATATAATTTTCCTTTACTGTATGAACTGTTAAAGGCATGCCACATTGTGAAAACTTTCGTTTTCATAAGTTAGATTATGACGGCATATGTACAGACAGCACATTTAAGAGTATTTTAGGATAGCAAGTACTCTCCCAATATAATTCATAGAGATAGGTCGCGGTAATATTAATTGTATTAAAACCAGCGAGTCATCACTTGTCATCGCAATGAAAAATAAATGTATTTACACCGAAGTAATGCAAGTACTCTCACGATGTATTCGTGAAGTATAACACAGTGCAAAGACCATGCACTGCAGTATGATGATGATGACGACGACGACGATGACGACGACGTTGATAACGACGACGACACATAGGCATTTGTGCATTGTTTGCGTTCATCGATGCCTGGGAAATCAGTTAAGATTAAGCGAACAGTTTTCTTTCGCCCAGTAAGCGTCCAACCAATGCCTCCAAAACAGATTAATTTTGCGAATGCTATTCGGATTGAGCTAATTTAAAATTCTTAATTTCATTCAGAATGTTTTCTTTAGCAAAAATACAGCGGAAGCAGACGACAGTTTGCATTGGGAGAGGGAGGAGCTCTCAAGCGACGAGCTCAAAATGAATCAGACAATTCACATAGGCAAATGGATACGAGCATAGAATTAGTCTACAAGAGACAAATATTCGCAGATTTTCTTGTGCGTCCAGCAATATTTGACACGGAAACAGTCGACTTTTGGATTGCTGTCATGGTGTCTAACGGTTATAAAACACATCATATAGGTTTAATAATTCGATAAAATGTACATTACGGGTAACCCGAAAGCTATTTGTAATGTGGGTAGAAGTCAACTTTGGTTTGGTTTTATTACTTTTTTTTTGGGGGGGGGGGGGGGTTGTGGTTTTTTGTTTTGGTTTGGTTTTTTTTGGTTTTTTTTTGGATTTTTTTTGTTTTGTTTTGGTTTTTTGTTTTGTTTTTTTTTCTTTTAGCTGATTCACAGGTGACAAATTGTCCCTAAATGTTTCGAAGACTCGCACAATAACTATTGGTTATTTTAAACCCTATGATAACGATCTACGCACAAGTAAAAGTTAATAATGAAACTTGAGTCACTGATGACTCCATAAAGCTTCTTGGAGTCCTGATTGATTCTAAACTCACCTGGTGCTCTCAAAAAGATTATATAGCATCAAACGTCAGCTCTAATATTTGACTACTGAGACGACTGAGGTGTACTCTACCTTCACATTCGTAAAAGGCTGTTTACAATAGCATCATATTACCATACCTTCACTATAGTGACACCGTTTAGGGTACTTGTAAAAAGTACCAAAATATGTGACAGAGATAGCAAAATCGTTGTGCGAGGATAATCATGGGTATTTTTATTGCATAGATACTGTCAGGCCAGAGTTATTACTGCAACAATTAGGCTGGCAGTCACTTGATGAACGTAGAGATTTTCTTTTGGCAACTGTAACATACCAATGTCTTCGTGGCTTGTATCCGGAGCGCGCAGTTGGCAGACAAATTTCAATTCACTTGTGACACCCATGCTTTGAAACCAAGAATATGTAAGAATCTTTATGAACCAAAGTGTAAAAAAAACGAAATTCAGACAGTGTCTTGCATATGGCGATGCGAATTCATGGGAAAAACTGGAAGCTGAGTTAACGTCGGCTGTCAATTTGGAAAAATTCATGCCTTATGGTGTTTTTATATCTCATGATATTATCTTAATGTACTATACATGTACTTATGTTACTTTCTGACATATGTGCCTTAATGTATGTTTGCTGTTTTGTGCAACTGGGTCGATGTTTTCGTGAAGTATAACAAAAAGAAAAACACCTCTAGATCTGTTGATTGGGCCACTCAATATAAATACTGCGACTGGTGCCAAAGGTTGCAGATTCGAGTACCGCTCGTTCCGAACATAAAATATACATTGAAATAAACAAATAAATAGAATTTAACTTGGCGAAATGAATTTTGTAAAATAAAATCTGGAATTCGTTTGGTAAAAAGAAGTTAAGGGATAGCTAACACAACGTGCACAGCCTTTCACACGATAAGTTTCTATCAACCACTTCATAAAGCAATATAGATTTGTGTAACTATCAATCAAATCATTAAGGAAAATTGACAAAATCAAAGTTCTCAACCGCAGACACATATGAAAGAATATTCTATGACACACTCCTGATGGAGTGGGGAGCAGCATCGTTATTCCCTAAAGCCCTCTGATTATCTCGAGTATAAAAATGATGGCTCGCTTTGTGGGCTTCTTCCAATTTTATTATGATGCAGGTAATGGTACAAACTCGCAACCAGCTAAGACAGGAAAGGCGGGATATTTTACAGAGAGCACGAGGAGGTCGTATAGACACTACACCACGACAATTTGCCTGCGGGCCCTGTGATAAATCTTGGTGGAGAAGAGTGCCTAACCGAAAAACGGTATTTCGCTTTATCCTTAATACTCTTTTACTTCACAATTGTATTTAAAGAAACTTATCATCTGTTAACAGAATAATAAAAGTGACCCGTTTGACGGTATCTCTTGAATGGACGCGCAACCAGTGAACCAATTCTGCCCAAATAGGGCGGGGGCTAGTGGGGATAAATGGAACTGCTTAAAATAGCCATGTACATCTTTATATAATCTTCATATCTTCATTGAAAAAAATATTCATGGGTATCTGAACTACGTTTTGCAAAAGCTGGTCATTTTTATGCCAAGATATGTCTTTTGTAGGTATCAAAGTGTGACCGCTGCAAAGTTAGGTACGATCCGGTTCCCAAGAACAAAGAATGGGGCTGGGCCATATATAAATGCACTCATTGTGGCAATGAGTTTGGGTAAGCAAAAAGAAAAAATAATCTACATTTGTGTCGTTTGCCTGTAAACAGGCCAAAGCCCATGTCTTCTCCTCACAACTCATGCAACATAGAAAACATGGAGTTGTTAAGCAAAAGATTTTTCTTGAATAAAATCATTGTTCGACATGAACTCAGCTGAATGTGTGCTCAAAATTGCCTCTCGTGTGGTTCCAGCGCAGACACAGTGTCACTTGGTTTTCTTTTAGTTTTGTTTCTCGTGCACAAAAATAATTCTCAAAATTAAATAAAGACAGGAAACAAGAGACAAAAGAAAAATGAAACAAACAAACAAGAGAAAGAAAGAGAGAGAGAGAGAAAGAAAGAAAGAAAGAAAGAAAGAAAGAAAGAAAGAAAGAAAGAAAGAAAGAAAGAAAGAAAGAAAGAGAGAGAGAGAGAAAGAAAGAAAGAAAGAAAGATTCAACACTTCTTAACATTTTCTAGATCATTTGGACAAATAGGAGCCTCGCCAAGTCCTTGTTTCCAATGCGGGACTGTTGTCTACCCAGATCGCATAGAACCTCCGAGCCACAATCAGCAACCCGGACAACGGCGACACCGACACCAGTGTAAGGCCTGGGACTGTCATGGTCGCGGACGACGAGGGCAGATGTCAGCCCCGGGTGGTCCGGACAGCAATCAGTTTAGATGTGTCCATCCGATATCGAGAAGAGCCAACAACCTGCCGGCAGTACTTTGCCCCAGTAACGTCCATGCGAGCTCTGGCTCCACCGTAGCCACTTTCCTGTCACAGGGTGACCTGAAGAGAACATACGACGATGTGATGCCCAGCATTCCTGAAGAATCCGGGGAGTCTAATTCCGCCGGTGGTTCATCATCAGGTCATGCAGATCAATAATTTACACACGGTGGCTTGGTAATATATTTAAAATCAAAATTTATATGACAAACAACTGTTTGGAATAAAGGGCAAAGCCCTCTGTCAATTTGCCAACACAGATAGGCCGTTCTCACCACGGTCTGAGGGGCAAAATTGTAACCACGCTCGAATCCGCCGTCGGGCGAAATGTGCAATGTTGATACCGTGGCTGGATTGGCCTCAGTGCGAAGGCAATCTATTACTAAGTAATCCTCTTCACAAATCATATGTACACATAACCACACACGAAGTAATCGCAACTACAGTAAAGCCAGTGTTAAGTTGGCACCCTTTTGGCCGGGCCAAAGTGCGCACTTAAGACATTTTGCCCACTGAGCATAGTTAGCTTACGAGGCCACACAATAAAATCCACATACTAAACTAAAGGAGCTACTCAGAGTGCTCAATTAGAATAAACGAACAGCAAGATCTGGTAAAACCATTTTATTACACCTTTGTAAGTGGGCACACGGGAGGCTTTTAGCTCCAGGAGGCAGGGATACATTTTCTGCATCTGTGCATCTTCCTTTTGGTAAGAAAATCAGCACTCTGGGTACCTTTTGAGCTTTTTGGTTCTGTTATTTGTTTTGTTTTTATCATTTCTGTTTGTTTGTTTGTTTTAAAAGATTGATTATGGGGCCCACTTTAAGCAAACAATGGTACAGAAATAGACCGAAATAGGTGTCCACTATATACCACATAAAAGATGTGCCCTCTCCGCGGAGAGTCCATTGACATGGGTAGTGCAGGAAGCCATAAAAATAAAAAGAAAAACAGACCGAAGAAGACTGGACACTAAACACAGGTACGCACTTGCAGATGTACCTGTTTGCACAGGTTTTACGGTAGAAAGCATGGGTGCTACCCTGTGTAATAATGATGTTTAAACACAATAGCTTTTGACACTGTGCTGTTTCAGTTTAGAGCATTGTGCATAGATTGAAGATCCAACAACAATGCATGGTGGCCATATACATGATTAGCAAAAAATAAGTTATTGGTTAGTTAACACAGTACACTCAGGTGAGTCCATTATTATTGAAATCGATCTTGATTTTTATGAAGTATTCACGCCTTTGTATATAGGAAAGATATGTCCCCATAACATACAAAGCAAATGAGTCTCGCCTCTGATGTTTTGCATTGCACCGACCTTTGGTATCGTACACTAAGAATAAGCCAAACGAAGTTTGTATTCTGAAGTTAAATATTCTGAAAATTAGGACACAAAATGCTTACACTTTCAATGTCAAGATTGGACTGATATATATATATATATATATATATATATATATATATATATATATATATATATATATATATATATATATATATATATATATATATATATATATATATATATCGCACAAGAGAATCATCGGGCCTTGTATCCATTTCAATTTTTATAAACTGTTCTTGGGAGAAATCATGCCAGTTGCCTGGGATACGGCACTGATGTGACAAAGCAATATGCTTTTCATAATATTGAGAGGTGTTACCCAGCTGACATGGGTCTTCTCATTGTGAGATTAACATGATGTATTTGATTTACAAATATATAAAGAAAAACACACGTTCCAAAATTAATAATCATTAATAATGTCAACGATATACAAAAATGCAAGCTGTCAGTTGCATTCAAGTCATCATTGTTTTTAAATTGCATCATAATGTTCGGAAGATGTATTTCCAGAACAATTCTACTATCTTTGGTGCTTGAAAAGCAACGTCTATGTGGTTTTGAACAATTTTGTTCAATTTTACATTTTGAGATATGTTGGTAGACATACATGTTTTCTGTCACGTGTCCAAATTTACACGTTCCATTCCCACCCAACATTATCATTCTGGAGAAATGAACAAACTACTTTTTACTTTGTATGTTATGTTAGTTATTAGACTGTGTTAACTTTTAGATCTTGATTACAGGCAATAGGTATCTGTACCAAGATACGGGTTCCACATGGATATGTATCTCTAAACCTAGTTCTGTGACTTTTATCAAACAAAAACTAATTCACTCGATGAAGCATTTTGTGAACAAAAACGTATTAGAGTATTTTTTAAGAAAGTATCAGTTCTTTTCGTAAATATTAAATGCATATAGGGAGTGCAGAGTTTGGCAACCTTTTTCACTTAAAAAAGACCCCCGCAAAAAAAGTAAAGAGAAATTTTCCTCACTTTTGTGTAACCTTAATTTGTGAACAAAAACCCTATACTTTATAGTTTCATAAAAAGGATGGTCTGCTGTTGCAGGTGCTTATATTGAGATCCTAATAGCACAACTGTGGTAATTTTATCTTAAATATAAATAAAGATATATCGAAAATTCACAAAACTACATTTTTACCGAAGATATTCGCTTCTCAGTTTTGAATTTTCTGTCCCTTCTTTAGTGCCGACCGATTCTGCGAAAGCTTGTGCCTGATTGAGATTTATTATGTTAGGAATGGATATGTCTGGGATATTTGGTCAAGAAGTGAAGTCACTTTGCTCGGTTGGACATACCTTAAGCATACGATAGCAGATTCCTTTGAAACGCAACATATCGAGAAACTAACGTCGTCCCCATTATGAGTCTTTATCCATGTGGGTCTCCTCATTGCCATTAATCACCCATCAGGCAATAAGAATAGACCCATATATGTTTTACATGGCTCGTCAAGAAAATCAATTTCCATGTCACATATATTTGCGAATACTACCTATCATATTGTATTGCCACCAAGCATTGCAGACAATGAATGCTACAAAAAATTTCCACCCACATTTTTTCTTTGTAACCTTACATTTCGTTTTCTTGTAACCATACATTACATTGCCATTTTTTCCCGAGGTCCGCTATCTTTTATATTCTTTCTGCGTAATGAAGAACGTTTCATGATTTCTGTTTGAAGTAGGGTCTTACCTTAACAGCTAGGTAAAAGTATCGGCCACAGGCTTTGAGTGATGTACATGTAAGCTAACTCTTTGTACAGAGCTTTTATTTTCATCTCTTAGTTTATTTTATCTCCCATTATTGGTTTGTTCAAATTTGACTAAATTGGCTTATAATTGCTGTTTACTATCGAAATCTGTTTAACAGTTCATATACCATGTTGACTGCAATAACAAAAATGATGTCACTAAAATTACCATTATCTCACACCAATATCCATTTTCTGCTCGGATAACGATGAAACCCCTCGAAAAAACTTTTCCAAGGAAATGTGTGAATGGCATTGATTTTCAGTTTCCTCAAACAACAATTTGGATTTTGCTGCCAATAATTTATGCAGGAAGTGTAGAAATGAGATTATGTAAGCTTATAAATTTTATTATACGGATATTACTAGAATATTACAACAATTGCAAATAAAGGATGGGCCTTGGGCTTATCATTATTGGAAGTAAAACAAGAACGAAGCGAGTACATTGCCATTGTAATGCAATCAGACCCATCAATTGTTCTAATTCTGGAATTTTCACCATGCCTTGCCCCCTCAATTACGAGTTGCAAGGCTTCAAAAGCAATTGCTTGGTTGTCATTTTGTAATGGTTAGTCAGTGATTTGAAGAAAAGCAGAATGATGAAACCGTTCATTTGTCATGGTTTATATACAAGTATTGGCACAACAGTATATTATTCTATAAAACTTGTTATTTTACGCCAAAAATGTTTGCACCATTTAACATACGGTCATTCAAAGGAAAGAATCCAGAGAGTAACTTTACATGTGATTCTGTTGACCTATGGAACTAAGTGTCCTTGGATACAAACTAGTTGTCATGTCAAGATGTGCTGTGATATACGCCCCTCTGCGCCACCACGCTATATTTATCTGAAGAAATGTGCTTTTCTTTCAAGCCAATTTAAAATAATGGCGCATTTGCTGTAAAACATTTTCAGGAAACAAATACAAGGTTTGCACACGTTCTTCTGAATTTCGTAATGTTGTGGAGCCTAATCGTGTAATGTTTTCATATCAAGAACAAAACGGCAATTTTTGTGTTATAGGGACCAATTATCTGCAGAATGAGTACGTTTGAAGTAAGTCAGTTTTATTTTCGTATGAAAAGAATGTGTCGAATTACATTATTCCGTCTCAACAAGTGTCACCAAAAACTGGGCCCTCTGCAACGTAAAGCGGCCACGTGGAGATAACAGACTGATGTTAAGTATCATATATTACAATCTGGCATTTTTTTTCAAAGTAATTAAAGGACTTGTGCATCTCTCTGCAGTCATCCTGAGGGAGGGTAATAAGTTATCTGCGTGAATGTAAAATTAGCATTAGTTTATTGTAGTTCACTTTGTTATTTATGCTCAGTCAACGTTGTATGCAATGGCGTCAGCCGCAGACATGTGGCCTTTCCGCGGGGCAAAAGGTTAAGCGCGGAAGGGCGAAGAGGCTGTTGGCTTCCTTGGGGGACCAACAGTCTCTTCACCCTCTGACTCCTTGTGTGGTCGACCTTTTATCCCTCGGAAAGACCACATGCCTGCGGCTAGCATTGACATAAGATATCACAAAGTGTAAAATAAATGCTTCACCAAATGTATTTATTCTGTTGCAATTTTAACCCGTTAGGAAGATGATATTGACATCGTTGACAAAATTAAAGATTTTGAAACGAAAATTAATAAATTAATCAATAAAATTAAATTCTGATGAAATATAATAAAAACGAGAGGAAAGAATCTAGAATTAAAATGCACGTCCCTGGTAACATCGAGTGTAATATCAATAAGTATAGACAGCGGGTCTCAGTCAATTAATAACAAGTCATTTTGAAGTAACATAAAGATCCAATCATTACCATGAGTTCACTGTATGTACATGTTATAAGCTGTTGCAGTTTCCACATTAATTTGCACATTGAATCTTCGACATAATTCCATTTGTAGCGTCTGTATGCATGATAGAGGTTTTGAACATCTTTGTAGCAGATTAAGTAAAGACATTAGATACAAACATATGTCAAATTACATGTTAATTTAAGTTTGAAAAAAACTCCTCAAATGCTTCCATCTATTGAACCCAGTGCCAGTATAGCTACTCTGTTTTAAAAAAAAATATGTAACAAGACAGCCTTTTGTTTATTAGGTTCAAGTGTTTCTAACGCTGATTTTAATTTGTCTACACTGACGGCATAAATGTGCTATTCTTTCAGGATGTAACTTGCTTTGTATAAAGGTATTCAATACTTCAAAGATTGGCCATCATATTGACTTTATTATTTGATACTCTATAATCCTCAGAACGTTACTTAAGTATTTGTGATCCTTCATTGTCAACATCTAAATTTAGCTGTAGCTATGACACTAAGCAATAAACTTAGAATAGCTATAATAGGTTTCAGATGTCACCGACATTTAAATTAGAACCATAGCACAGGTGTGCACACTGTCATATCAGCCCGAGGAAACTGCTGTCATCACTACAGTGGTGATGACGTCATATACATGTACAAATTGAGCGCAAGTGGCCTGTGATAGGAAGAAATGACTCTTGTGATTCTATACGCCGGAAAGAACAACAACCACACGGCGCAGAGCTTATGCGATCACTCGTGTCTGTCCGTCCGTAAACTTTTTGTTTGTGAGCGAGATTCACTCCACGGTTTTCAAGATAGCCCCGTTTTCAGGACTTTTCAAATGTACGAAAATCTAGGTTGAGTTCAATCTTGGTGGCGCCAACTACAGTATTATGCAATGTAGCCCTGGGTCAAAATGTAAAAATCTTGTGACCACTTCACCATCCTTAATTTTTACGTATCATCATGAAATTTAAAGGGGTTGTACAAGATGTCTCGGCAGCTTATGATACTAGTGGCGCCACCTATAATTTGACGGAAACTATAAGCCAAATGTGTGTATAAAAATATAAAATTCCATATCTCTTAAATTGAATTAGACTTGCCACATTTATAAGATCTATAGACCATGTCAAATACATGCGTTGTATAATATCAGTGGCCTTGACCTATTTCTGTTAGGTCACCAAGCCTATGAATTTCAAAGAGGTGATGGTTGATGTAGGTTGGACATCAATGGCAAAGAACATTGAGCCTCCAGATCAAAATTGCATTTGATAACATTGTATATATAACTGTACTTGGCGATGTTCCGTTGCAAATACATAAGAGAAAGTTCTCGGTCAGCGGCAACACTTTGTGTGACATTAACTTATATCTTGCCATGTTGAATGTCAGTATACAGTCCAGTCATATTTACAAAACATCTATTTTTTGCATTATATATTTAGTATGTAACCACACTTGGAAAAACCTTTGATAAGCTTCATCAGTTGTGATTACATGCGGCGAAAAATAGGAAATGGTAACAAGCAATGAGAACTTCTGTGGCGTATTTTGCTTTTTTTTTTCTTGTGATAATTGTGCTTTACCTTTGTCAATACACTGGTGCTCATATTTTACGCAAAATTTGAATCCGGTTGAGTTTTTATTCCAAGTATTTTGCTTGGCTTATTACAATGAATTTACTTCATTGTTTAATCGCTAAATCATTACCCACAGCATGCACATAAAGATACTTTTCGTGGTTGCTAGGAATAGTGCCACGAATGTTGTCCCTTTTCCGCTAACAAACTACAACTGCAAATATTAAGTATATCAGTGCTAAATTGTATCAAAACTGGGTTTTAATTTTTGCACACAATGATATTTGTCAACTCAAACATTTTCAATGCATTTTTTGCGTAAATATTTTGAAAGACACTCAGAAGTCGAGTGGGAAATTAACAAAATTTATACAAGCCCTGCACGAAGAAAGGGAACCAGTTCAAACCAGATACTGTTAAATAGGAATTATATATTTTACTTCAAAACAACCATGTTGTCTAAATGCAATATGTTCATTACACAGATGGTTTTGTTATTTTGAAAATAAACACTGAAGCAATGTCCAGCTTGTTTGTTTGTTTGTTTGTTTTAATTGCACGATTTTCTATATATATTAGGTTTTAGGCTGTTGTGTTTATAATCCTTTGTATTTGGTGAGTCTTATGTTTGGCCAGGGCCTTTTTTATTCCGTCTTTTCTATATAGATGGATTTTAATAAATTTTGCTTTGTCGTCGTAATTTTGCAGAAATTGTTATTTTTTTTATTCAAAATGCGGATCTCTGTAAACAAAGTAGGGCTATTGCATTTCACAACATCAAAATTTTCCCATAGTAACATCAATCCAAGCTGCAGATAAAATTTCCGCCACATACTGTCATTTGCAACATTTATCGAATTTGATCAAACATTGCGAGGCGGGCAGTGTTCAGAGGGCAGCCATCTTAACCAATTTTGAATGGATGGAATATATTCAACACCTTCAAATTCAGTGTGTGCCCATTTTGCCAGAAACAAAAACTGGCGTTTGATATAGAATTTGTATATCTGACATGAGTGGGCAGGGACGTTAAGCAAGAAATTTACTTGCCTGCAAAGCGACCCCCGCGTTTTTCTTTGCAACCATTCATACACCCTATTAAAAGTCCCGGCCATACTTGGAACACTACTACCTTCTGGTGGCAGAAACCAGAATGAGGCTGGGGTGGAAACCAAGTCAAGTCCCTGTTCACTTACATGTTAAATTTGCTTACTTATCTACCTCATATCTACCATTTACCAATTTTGAAGACACCCATTGTGTTATCCTGTTAGGACAACAATAGAGGGGGGAAAACAGGTCTTCAGTGTTTGATCGATTGTTGGAAAAGTTACACTGATGTAGTCTGTTAATATGAAATAAGTTTTCATGGCAACATGTTTTATATCAACTTCATACAAAACACAATCTGTTGAATTCGTATTTTAGAACCAGTCATTCATTTGGCTGTGTTATTTGTACTACCTGGAACATAAATTATATATGTGTGTGTGTGTGTGTGTGTGTGTGTGTGTGTGTGTGTGTGTGTGTGTGTGTGTGTGTGTGTGTGTGTGTGTGTGTGTGTGTGCATAACATGGTCCAATACTCACGTTTCGTCACTATTTTTCATAAATTCTTGATCAGAAATTTAGATCTGCACTGATCAAATTGCTTCATTAACAGGTCAATTCAGCTTTAGAATAAATATAACTGTGACAGCCAATTATACATCCTTAAAAACCCATATTTTATTAAACTGTAGCTGCTGGAAATTCCTGGAATGTATAGAGTCAATTCAGTTATTGTGGCTTTGGGTCCAACTTTAGAGGGTGTCAAAATTGCAGCCTCGTATATTGTTGCCATTAGTATGTAAGGATTTATCGATTTATGTTCAGTCACGAACAATTCATGATTGTTTTTTCTCTGAAATCAAAAAGAATAGTCACAGTTTGTAAAGATTTGCTGGCATCGCCTGGTGAAATGAGTAATATTCCCAACCTTATTTCACCCAAATATGGGATCACCAAGTACAGATTGAAAGATTACCAAATGTCGTGTCTTTTACGATATATTTAAGAGCACGGCCATCTCTGGATAATACTCATTTCCGTGTACCTTCATCGATAAAAGAACATTGGAGACCCAGAGACAAAAACAAATCACACCACTTCTTCACCTTTTGCTTTGTTATATTCTTGTTCGAGTAAACGATTGTCTTTTGATTATTTGAAGTTATCTGGAGTTGCAATGTGGAAATTTTGTTTAAACACACCACAGGTGGCCCCAGCGTTAGCGGATCTATGCATCCTTAGCTGGGGTCATCCTGACCTCGTTATTGCATTGCTGCATTGTACTATGTTACTTTTTTCTTTTGGTCAAATAAAACTGCTCGGACTCTGACTCTGACTCTGACTCACCCTACGAAATATTAAAATTAATACAATTCCGTGTACATGTATGTCATAAACCTGCGCTATTCCGAACCCGTGAACAATTACTGGCGTCTTTCAAATGTCATATGTATCTTTAATGCTGAAGATGTAAATCAACACGAAACTGTAGATTTGACAAACTATATATTTCCTTTTTTTTCTTTGTTTGTTTGCCCATATATATATATATATATATATATATATATATATATATATGTGTGTGTGTGTGTGTGTCTGTCTGTCTGTCTGTCTGTCTGTCTGTCTGTGTCTGTGTCTGTGTCTGTGTCTGTGTGCGCGCGTGCGTGTGTGTGTTTGTATGTTTGCGTGTGTGTACGTACATACGTACGTAAGAATATATGATGTATGTATCAATACATATTGCAAATACAGCGATCTTGCTCTTAGAAGCTTAGTTCTTTCTATTTCCGGGGTCACTGCTAAAAATAATCCATATCATCAACCAGTTTTTCCAATATGTCCACATGCTGGCATTTCCAAAAAAGTTTGAAAAACACACAGAAACATTATTATAAAAAATCCTTGCAGTAATGAAAAATGTCATGTAGGCCTTTTCTCGGAACATCTCATCATATATCTAAAGTTATACTTATCTATAAAAAAAAAAAAATGATACCTTCCATATAATTTTATCCCAATGTCTGTACTGCATTATATGAATGTTTCCAGGAATTCAAACTCTATGAAAACAGTCAATATGGACTTGCTCAAACCATTTTATTGAACATGCATTTATTGAGCACTTTGACAGGATATAATATGAGCAGACGATAGTGAAAAAAGCCATTCCCTTTTCCCAAGACCTGTCCAATATATTTGATACTTTTGACTAAAAAATACTCCAAGAAATAATTAGGCCTACTATGGAATTTAATACACATCAGCTAGTACAAATCAGCCAAAGTTTTGAGAGCTCTTTAACAAATCGTCCCCATCATGGTGAAGTAGATGAATTTAAAATTAGAATTATCATGAGCGGAGCTCCGCATGCTTTCATCGTAGAATAACTAGTCTTAATTATTTATGTAAATAACACAACAGAAGTAAGTTATGTCTTGAAATCATAATGTATGCTGATGATTCAACTTTGACCATACACTACATTCAACTCTTCACCATAAGAACTGTCCCTAAATGTTAAGAAGACATCATTCATGATTTTTACCAGCCACATAAAACATTTGAGACACCACAAATCATCAATGAGATGTATGGGTTCCGTCAACTTCCTTTGGAATATCACAGACAAACACCCAGATTGTATTGCACATTTTGGAAAGGTGGCAATTAAAATTTCAAAACTGTGGCGTTTTCTTATGTTTAAATATATACATACTCATATCATTATATTTCAGGGTTGATACGTTCAGAAGTGTTGCTGTATATGCGTTTTAATTGCATAAATGATTGTAATCAAACGGTAAATTTTGTATTTAATATGGTTGTCAGTCAGAATGGCACAACGGGCCGATGTGTAAGACACAAATTTAAAGCTGGTATAGGTTGGAAAATGTGTCTCGCAAATGGACTAAGTGTACGAGGGCTGGCTGAAATGTTCTCAGCCTAAGTGGGATATCTCAATCGGATTTCAAACAAACTTTTGTCGCCAACAAGTACAATCATTTAATGAATCGTATAATTACATAATAAGTGGGCTGGGGAATTCAAGCATGGCAGACAGAGCCTTTACGACGAGGTGCGTCCAGGAAGGCCTTCAACTGCACCCATTCCCGAAAACGTTATCCGGGTGCGTGACAAGGTGATGGCTGATTGACGATTGACCACTCCACATGTTGCCACTGTTGTGGGCATCTCTCATGAGAGGGTTGAGGACGCTATCACCAAGGAGTTGGGAATAACAAACGTTTCTGCAACATGGGTGCCAAAGCTCTTGACAGCGGATCAGAAACGTGTCAGATTCCTGGCGTCCCGTGACACTGTATGCCGTTTTATAGCATGTCTAGATGATTAAAAAACAAAAAACAAACAAACAAAAAAACAAAAAACAAAAAGCCAAAAACACAAAAACAAAAAACAAAAACAAAAAAACAAAAAACAAACAACAACAAAAAAACAGCCAAGTCGGTTCCTTTGGCTGGAAAGGTGGTGGCTTAAGTCTTTTGGGATTCCAAGGGTATTCTGCTGATTGACTATCTTAAAAAAGGCCAGACAATCAAATGAGGATATTATGTTGACCTACTGAGACAGTTGCATGAAGCTATCCAAGCTAATTTGCGACAGGGAATGCTCACTTAATGGAGTCCTCTTCCAACAAGACAATGCTCCTGTTCACAAATGTGTGTTTGCCATGTCAGCGATCCATGATTGTGATTTCGAACACCTTGACCACCCCCTCCCCCCTTATTCACCCGTTTTGGCCCCATCAGACATCCACCTGTTTCCCAAAATGAACAAGGAACTAGCCGGTTGCCATTTCCCTAGTAATGATGACGTAATTTCCGCTGTGAATTAATTTTTTTCGGAGGGTGAAGAAAATTTCTGCTTGGCCAGCGTCTAGGCCTTGCAGCATCGCTTGTACAAGTGTGTTAACATGGAAGGGGACTATGTAGCTCTAGAAATAAATGAAAACCATTGACTTTATACGGGTCTTTCACAACTAGGCTTAGAACTTTTCAGCCAGCCATCGTAACAAGCATGCGTTGACTACCAAAGCATGCACAGTCAATGAGGAGGATGTTCAACTTAACTAACAAATACCAGAACTTGTACATAGTAGGGGGCCATGTTCTAAAGACACGGGAGTGACATAATCGGGTAGAGGATGGACACTGGAGAAAAAATAGATCAGCATGAACACATGCATCTATTCTATTGTACATAGCAGACCCATGAAGTATGAAGTTCTACTAAAAGTACTTCAAAACTAGCAATTTAACCGCTTTTTGATGATTTAAGAAACTCGTTAAACTTTGACGAATTTTCACGGTAAAGTTTTTTTTTCATATTCTCTTTTTTACGTGTCCCAACACTTCTGCCTGCTTTGCAAGTTGTTGTCTAAGACATAAAGCTGTCTTTAGTCCAAAGGAGTATGGACCAACATATCTAACCCACAGCTGGGGGCCATCCGAACATTCCTTCAAAAATGGCATTAGACACAGACAAATCAAGATTGCACAGTTGTCTTTGGATGTGACTGAAACTACAGCAATAAATGAATGCTACAGTTTGGGGGGGGGGGGTGAGGGAGTTTTTGCGGGTTTTGTTGGTTTTTGTCTCGTTTGGTTCGTTTCTTTTTGTTCTGCAAAATAGACATAATAGAGATCAAAAGTCTGTGATTACGGCTTTACCACAATGTCCTAACTTTTTTCCATCCTGCATATACTTCAGATTCAAATAGATCTGCCATTGTAGCGAGAAACCCTTTCGATGGCGCCCATGTACGTCCCAAATGACGAATGTTGAATTTTTGTCTATCAGTACACGCAGGTATTCTTAGATGTGTCAAAAATATTTCCATCCCAAATATTCTTTAAATTCAAACACATGCGGAATTGTCTCAAGAAGCGCTTTGGATAGAGCGTATGTGCGTCCCAAATGACAAATTTTGAAATTTTTTCTCTAGATTATATGCAGATAGGCCAATTTATAGGTTTGTCAAAACTTTGTTTGCATCCAGCATATTCTTCAAATTAAAAAAGATGTGGGATTTTTCAAAGCTGCGCTTTCGATGGAGCCTATGTGTGTCACAAATGACAAGTTTTAAATTTTATCTGTCAGTATATGCAGGCATTTCCAAATTTTTAGATTATTTGATAAAAATTCAAGTGTTTATGCGTGTTTTAATTTCTTTCTTGTAAATTTATATGCGTGAAATTCGACTACATGTATTAAATTACATTGTTCACCTTATTTTGTCACACACTAGTGTAATACAATTTGTGAATTGTCAAAAATATGCCATTGTTCACATGAGTGACACTTCAACGTTAAAAGATCCAAATTATGAAAGAATTGTTGCTCCACCAGCAGTGGTTATGGTTATTTAAACCTTGACCGCACTGGATTTAGCAAGGGGGACCATCGATTTTTTCAGTGTATGGACACCCGAAAGACTATTCTCTCACATACTACACCTAGTCAGAGCTTATCTTTCACTGGTGATAACGGTTTTTTTTACTTGCATCTTGTTGATAAATATCTGTAGGAGGTGTGTGCTACCTTCTTCTAGATCTATTCACTGTAAGTTAATGAGCAGCGACACGAGGTCTTCTTATCCGGATATAAACAAAATCTGTTGCTTCGGTTGGCAGTTACAGGTAACCGTTCCACTCGTGGTTTTATTTTTCTCGCTAAGCCCGCCTCTCGAAAACCAACAGCTCATGCCCACAAATGTTATCTGTAACTGTCAACCAATGCTAGATTCTCTATATGTGTAATTGTACGTATTACAGCTATTTTACAGCGCTGCACGGTTTTGGCATTTAAATGTGATTATAATGTAGGTGTAAGTGGTAAGCCAATCAGATGTAAGAACAACGTGATAATAATAGTTCTGTGGCGTGCCGCTCTGAACAGTAAGCCATTAAAAAGCAAAAAAAAACAAAGCAAAACAAAACAAAAAACGAACAAAATAAACAAACAGACAAAACAAAACAAATAAGTCTTCTTCTAAAAAAAACGGTCGTGTAAGTTCGGAAAGGGATAATGAATAGAAAGTCCTGTATAATATAAAAAAAAATGGTCATGGCCTTCCAGGCAGATTCATGTAGCAGATAGTACTACATAATGCGGAGGAGAAGTGAAGAGGATAGAATGAACCAAATGTTTTATGTGTGAAATTAATTTCATTTAACAATAATGAACTTCAAAAATCTCAACCCAAAACAAGAAATATGGTTTTAATTTACGAAAATACAGTCTTGATGCTTTAATAATTCATTCTAAACTGCTTTAGCAATTTGTACATTTCTTTTGCGAAATCCAAGAAACGTGAACACTTGGCTAATGGTCAGAACGGTCCCTGACGGGTTGACGACATACATCATCTGCCTGCAATAACGCGAGGTGGAGTTAATCCTGTTATAGACAATACTGAAAGAAGAAACACAACAGCCTGTAAAGGTATTTTAAACAATAAATATAATGTAATTTATCGTGGTAAGCGTGTGGTCGCGTATAACTCGCAGATCTGTGCGCTTCGGCCAGTCAGAGCAGGTAAGAAGCCATATAGAAGTGCATCACACAAGGGCAAAAAATCGTCAGAACAAATGCCAAGCGCACGCAAAGCAATCGCTCCATCGCCGGACAATCAGTGCCGACCACACCACTTGTTTGTACTATCAGTACATCTACTCAATAAAAATCATTCAAGTTTCCCCCCAATTCCAAATATAAACTCTCAATCACAATCGAAAACACACCTGCAATCGGCATGGCAGCGAGTAGCCAGACTTTGATTATGGGGGTGTCTGCGTTCCCAAATTTTAGACCTTTTCTCTGTACTGGATTACCGTACTGAAAAAAGTTACATATTCATTGAAGCATGTCCCTACGTGTGTGCTACGTCATGCTATGCATATAGACATAGCGTATACACATTTACATTTACATGTGTTTGCAATATACTGGGTGAAAGAGCGGAGTCTCTGCATACGCATGCATATATTCACGCCGGTCCTGTATTCAATTAGTGTGTATATACATGTATATATATATATATATAATGTACATGTCACGTCGTGGATATAAATTTTACAAGTACACGCTAAGTTGAAAATTGAATGAACTATCGGCCTTCTATATCTTAACTTATTTCTCATCAAAACTTTTGCAGTTTATCGTATACCTCCACATACAGTATACGCAATTATCATATGTATAAACAGCTGTCAGGCAAATAATGCTATATGGATTGAATCAACAAGACATTCATAGCATAAAAAAAATCCTTCACATTCTGATGCTGAAAAAGATTTCACAATGATAGGATATGATAAATATATATACATATTTGCTCGAAACTGAATGTTTTGTTGTTTTTATATATATATATATTTATATGAAGAGTGTCTTTGTTTGGTTTAAGCATATTTCATTCTATGACAAATCAATAGTTCCACTGAGCGGCTAAGTAGTTAACAAAACAGTCTGTCATGGAAGGCAATCGGGCAGGGGGGCTAATCCCTAAATTAACGCGTCTTGCTGGGAATACACGATGAGACAGGACAGACAAGATACCACACAGCCGGTGCTTTCCTCCACGACGTGATCCTGTCTTGATTGGAGCAGAGTGTTGCACCGAGCCGACAAATTTGAGGAAGACTTTACAGTTTGACAAGGCACACAGAAGGCCTGGCTGCATGTAACTTAACCGCTCATCGTCCATGCCATGAGGCTCCTCCCACACAGCGATGGGCGGGTCCCGTGGCAATGGTTGTAACTAAAAATCGTACAAAATGTACAGTCGCTGTGGCACTTCACTTACAAACACGATTCATGTTACGGTATCTCTCTGGAAACGTTTAGTTTTGACAATATTCTTGAACTGAGAAAAAAAAATGTCTCCAAAGGAGCAATTTAATGATCCAAAGAAAATTGTTTGCAGAAGAAATGGAGCAAAATCTGAAATGGATGCATGTAAGCTATCTTTTTGGATGGTATAGGATGGGCAAATGAAAAAATAATGCAACGTATCTTCTGCCCCCTGCCCACAAAGACAATTTGGGGATTCAAACAAACCAATAGCGTGTAGGTGAGCATTCAATTGACTGCGGCCCATCCTGAGCTTTTTCTTGAATGACAGCCGGGTATCTTTTTCCAACATAGTATAATTTGGTGTCTTTTATTGAGAGAGGGACTTTTGAATCTTTGTGTTTCTTGAATTAATTAAAGAGTTAGAGTTTCGAATGTTAAGCGGCAGCTGGTCCCAATGTCCCGTAGTGCAAGTGGAAAAATTATTATTAAATAAGTCTGTTCTAGCTCTAAAATGAGGAAGGTTTTCAGTTTATTTTGTACTGCGTCTGATCTGGTTTTGATGGGAATAAACATTTTCACTTAAATATTCAAGGGCTAAATTATGAGTAATTTCATACATTTGGATCAACTTGTTAATTTATCTGCGTTTTGCCACAGTTTGAAGACCCGTTTCATCGTATAATTTATTATTATGGGTTGTTAGCATGGCACCGGAGATGACACTTACTTTCAAATCTTTGTAAGTCGCCCTGTGAGCAGCCATCCCCACAGGCGCTCGTAACGTTCAGTCAGTCAAGCTTCCGTGCTAATATACGCGGTGGGGGAAGGGGGGGGGAGGAGTAGTGGATTAAGAGAGTGGACCTGGAACATCTGTGCGTTCAATAACCCACGAAGGGTCATATCTGCCATAAAATATTGTGTATTCATCTGTGCAGTCAATTATTTGTGCTAATAAGATGGTGGCGGATGGGCCTAAAACCACAACGTCGTCACATGGAGCTCCTATAAAGATGGTGGCGGATGGGCCTAAAACCACAACGTCGTCACATGGAGCTCCTATAATAGATTATAGGAGCTCCATGTGACGACGTTGTGGTTTTAGGCCCATCCGCCACCATCTTATTAGCACAAATAATTGACTGCACAGATGAATACACAATATTTTATGGCAGATATGACCCTTCGTGGGTTATTGAACGCACAGATGTTCCAGGTCCACTCTCTTAATCCACTACTCCTTCCCCCACCGCGTATATTGGCACGGAAGCTTGACTGACTGAACGTTACGAGCGCCTGTGGCCATCCCAGACCACGCTACCGTATTAATGGTCGAAGAAATGATTTGTATGTCATTTCAAGGCTTTCTCTGTCTGGTGAGTACTGTAAACTTTTCATGATAATAAATTGTTTGGAGGCCCTAGCAATAATAGTATGATCAATGTGATCGTTCCATCGGAGGTCGGATCGCAGTATTATCCCTTGGTGCTTATGTTGGTCGACGTTTTCTAATTGATGATTCTGGAAACTTAATGGAGGATGAAAGACTTGATTTCTCTTCCGAGATACAAACATAGCATCGGTTTTCATGTCGTCGAATGTCACCATCCCAGAGGACAAGTTCTCGTTTGAAATGTCTGCAGTTAGGTGGGGTTTATCGACAGTAAGATGTGAAGATGTGTCGTCAGCGAAAAGTTTGATTTTTGGAGTGAACGATGTCCACTGTAGCATTAATAAATATAAGTAACAAAGGACCAAGAACAGAACCCTGATGGACGTCAACATTGATTGTACACCAAGCAGATGCTTTACCTTTAATAAAGACTCTTTGCTGACGATTTGAGAGCTACTTTTTAAACCATATAAACAACGAACTTGAGATTCCGCTACGTTCGAGCTTGAATAACAAGCCTTGGTGCCACACTCGATCAAAGGCTTAGCTGATGCCCCCAAAAATGTTAAAAATTTCAGCTTTGGGGAGATTATCAGTAATATGACAATTATCATAAAGTAGTGATGGGATAGCAAAGGACTGATTACGATTCAGAAAATGTTTAACCCTACGCCACCATGCTTTATTCTTTTGAGTCGCATTTTTAAGAAGGCCCCTAGTACCGGTATATTATTATAGTTTTCCTCTGCTGTCTTTAACTGTTCTTGGAATTGGGTTTGAATGGTTGTGTAACAATTCCAAAAATGAAAGTCATACTTTTTATCTTTGGCCTTGTTGTATGCGGGATAAACTTTTTGTATTGTACAACGGAGAGAAGAATTAAACTATGGTAAGCCCAACGGACGCACTATGATAGATTTGCTCGAAATTGTTTCCTTTGCGACATGAATGAAAAGTTTAGTCCAGTTATCGCAACAAGAATTAACATTTTCCGGATTAAAAGAGGCATCCCAATCAGCTTGGCATAAAGAGACTCTAAATATATCAAAGTTGGCCTTTTTTTATATTCCCAAATATATCTTTTATATGATGTGCCCTTTATGTGCCGAAAGAGAATATTTGATGCAACTGCAGATTGATCACAATTACAAATGGGTGGCAAGACACCAGACCAGGCTCTTTGACAAAAGTAGGTATATTGGAAATGATTTGGTCTGAACAGGTATCAGTAGTAGCGTTTTTCCCGTGGGTTCTGTAATATAGGGGTTAGCAAATTTATAGAGCAGAAATTGAGTTTAGAGCCAGCAGTGGTAGTCAAGTCTGTGTTTAAGTCGCAAGTTATGATGATATTTTGTATATTGCTAATTTTAGCTAAATCGTTACTATCCCTGTACTTTGTCCCAAAAAGAAACTGGTGCGTTAGGCGGTCTGTAAACAGTACCCATTAAAAAATTGTAATTGTGAACTCTTACCTTAGTCCACAAAAGCTCAATATCTGGTACCTCCAGATCAAGACAACGAGCGACAACGAGCTCCTTTGATACAAAAAGTTTCACTCCGCCTCCAAGACCACCAGGGCGGTCTTTCCGTATGATATCATGATATTCTGCAATACTGAGATCACTGTCGAAAGAGTTTTATGAGAGAAACGTTTCCGAAAGTGTAATGATATCGAAATCGGGAGCAATGACAGTTTTCAAGATCTTATTTTGTCTGAATTTAAGCTCCGAATATTGAGATAGATGACAAAGTGCAATGTCACAAAGCTCACCGGGAGGACCGGGATTCCAGTGAATATTTCCCGATAACAGCTGCATCATAGGAAGGACGCGTATTATAAATTCGGTAGAACGACTAATGCATTTATGGGCATAATAGTCCAAGATATAACACACTTTTATTTATGTTTTTGAGTGCAAAAGGTTTGAAAGTTGTTTCTAGATTCAAATTTTGTATAGTTTTTAAAAATATAATTCTTTAAAAAAAATCGACCTGGGCGCTTTCCTGCAAATTAGCCTTAACTGAAGCAACCTCAAATTGACTTTTTCCACAAAAATAGCTAAAATGAACAACTATAGGTATGGAAATCATTTAATAACGAGTTATTTCTGCAAAAAATTGCTGACTTTGGATTTTAATCAATAGTATGGTATCTATGAATGTTGAGAAAAATTCAAAATTCAAGATGGCTGACTAAATGCAAGATGGCTGTTAGAATAACAATTGAGAAATTAATTTCCAAAAAACCTTTATCAATACTTAAAATGAATTGTTCCTGTTTTAGAGTGCAAATAACTATTAAGCTGTCACTAAATTGAAATTTTGGGTAAAATTCAAAATAATATTATTAAAAATCCTCTTAGTAGTTTTCTTGTAAATTGGCCTGAAGCAAAGAGGCTTTGTGTGACTTTCTCCTTCGAAAATGCTAAGTCTGAGGCCATTGAGCATGAATACTTTGCAGTCAGCTCTTTGTGCACAATCTGTTCATTTGCAGGTATAGAAAACCACAGACCATTCTTTAAGAATATTTTTTGCACAAATATTCAAAATGGAGGCAAAGATTGTTGCTGGAGATAAATTTTCTCAGGCATTCAAGATTGCGTGCTATTTTTTTTAAAAAAAACTACCTTTCAGTAAGTAAGCAGAGAACTAATTCAAGGTTCCTATCCTGTTTGACTAAGCCTGGCTTTAAGTTTTGGTATTTGAAGAATGAAAAAACAACACTCCAAGAAATATTTTTTAAAAAGGGCTACTTAAATATTCAAAATGGCTGCATATAAGTTCAACATGGCTGCCATTATGACCGAAGCTATGACACATTGTGTAAATTTGCATTTCAAAATCATATATATTAGCCTTCATTTGTCTCTGGGCTGATTTAGGATGGCTAAATCGTTAAAATTTACTCAACTGAAGAAAGCAAAGCATAATTTAGGAATACAAAAGCATAGCTGGACAAAAAGGCCACTTCTTCGAAAGTGGTCATATCAAATGAAAGGCCTGTATTTTTAAGTTTAAGGCTGGTTTCATGTTATTACTTATGATGAAATTCAACAATAAATGTACAAGTCAGAATTAACTATTTTGTTCTTTGTTTTACAGTGTTATATCAACTTTCTTCAATCATTGTCTTGATAAAAACAATAAAATGGATTTGTTTGAAAACTTGCATATAATTCAAATAAATATTTTACTAACGATATAATTTACAGGAAACGTTTAGGTCGATTTTTTTAAGAATTGCATTTTTTAAAAACTACACAAAATTTGGATCTAGAAACAACTTTCAAACCTTTGCACTCAAAAACAAAATAAAAGTCTGTTATTATTTGGACTTTTTTTAGTAGAGATATAATACATGAAAAGTCGTACTCTTTGCCTGCGTGGATATGTTGTTCGTACAACATCGTAAGCACACACCAGACATACAAAAAGATACAATATGAAATAAGTAGGCATCATGATCCCTGTATAATGAGATGTATGCTCGTGGTTCAGGATGGCAAAGTGTCTTGTGCTGCCAAATCAAGAAAACTGTATAAATTGCAAATTTTCATGTTAAGACAGAATATTAATAGTAGTTTTGTTGTCTTTTTTTACAGCGAAAAGTCTTTCAAGAAGGTTCCCATTTAATTAGTGTTTATTTTTGAAGGTAGTCGAGCTATGCACTGGTAAACTAAGCACACCATCACCTACCAGGTTGCATGAAATGAAAAGTTTTCACATAAATATAAGCAGCGTATATATTGTTGAAAGTGGCACAAACAAAGCTAGGAACTTAGAGGAGTGCTGTCTTCGACCCGCTTTCCTGTTTTGGTTTTTAGTTTTAGACCCATAAAACTATATATATCCTTGTTGCTTAGGATCTCTAGATTATATATGCGGCAAGAACAATTTTAAAAATCATTTTGTGGGCATAAAACGGACATTTTATGAAAGGGTCCGATTTGGAGTTTTTCGCGGGATTCTCGAAAAATAAAGTACTTAAAAACTCAAAAATTTGCAAAATGAAACTTCGTAGACATGCCCAAGACTGGTTCCTTTCGTTTTGGAATATGTTTTTTATGCAGTTTTATGCCCCCCCCCCCCCCCCCCAACATGAAGAAGTGTTCATCTTCACGAGCATCATGATTAATATTCGATTACAATTTATGTATTGTGTTTATTGAAAAAGTGAAGGAACCTAACCGGGACATGACTACGAAGTTTCATTTGATGCCACTGTACATTGTGGGTTTGTTAGAAGCAGCCTTGAAATTCCAAAACAAACACAAATAAAGAAAACATGTGGGCCGATCTTTAGGGAACCACGTGTTAGGAGCGAAAACAGGACAGAATTTGCTTGAACCAGTGGCAAGTTATTTCCACATTTTGCATACGGATGTCACATCGTAATATACGATCAAAGCAGATTTTTGTCGCCAACTAAAAGGAAAGGGTCATACTTTTATCTTATTTATGATCGGCTGATCATGGCCTCTGCAACAATGTATCCTTTGGTCATGTATATGTGACGAGTTACACATCATGGAGTTGGATTGGGAATAGTGGACTTAGTTTACCGGAGCATAGCTCGACTAACTTAAAACTCGTCTTTACGGTAATACAACTCTTAAACTCTAGTAACACTCTTATTACTTTACCAGGTATACCATAATGAGATACATTGTGAACTCATCTCAGCTTTTTATTGAATAAACTGTACTCTACGAATGTGGACATTTTACAAAGCTGACAGCTATCTTCAACTATTAAAAAAAAAATCTATAATTTACTAAAGTTACGAAATGCACTTTTTGAACTGAAATTGTTTAGTTTTTCTCAATATTTCTAGGTCTTTTTTACGTCTGTCTATGTACTTTGTGTTTCTTGTTTTTTGTTTTTGTTTTTGTCTTTGGTTTTTTTTTGTTTTTTTTTTCATTTTTTCTTTTACTTTATCATTATCATATTTGGTGATTTTCGATTAAAATTATTTCTTAACGACAATCTTCCAGTCAGACAGACATACCAATAATGCTGCTTCAGTGAAAGTGACACTATTACATGCGGACCTGAAGTTGCTATAAACATATCGAAAAGGTCTAATATTGGGAAAAAATTATGGTTAAAAAGGTCCAGTATTGCTGAAACAAGTTGTTTCAACATAAAACCAAAAGGTTCAATATCAAAGAACCAAGTTTTGACATAACAAATATTGAATGGAAAACAACTCTTTTTCATTCATTCAATAGAAAGAAAGTTACTAATTCGATTTCTGACGCTGGGTTTGATGTATTTGCAAAACGGCAATAAATAAAGTAAAGATCTAATCAAAAACAGTTGAAAAGAAGTTGAAAGTTCCAACCTTTTTCTTTCATTGGTGGGATATTTTTCCCATCAAAGGTATGTTTTCCAATAGGAATAGTGTCATGTAGACAATGACCTTAGACAGGTCTTCCCATATTGAAAAAATGTGAAAATTGTAAAATGAAATTGTTTCGTTCTTTAAAGTACTATAATCAATCAGAATATGTAGAGTACTCTTGGTTGAATGAATTATTGGGCAGACCTTATGCAGAGAATAATTATTATTGTAAACATGTATTAAAGAGATACCTGCCTCCTTCCTTTCCGTTTTTTCTTGTTGTTTTTGTTTGTTGTTTTATTTATTTTTTTTTTTTGGGGGGGGGGGGGGGGTTGGTATCAGTGGACCTTTTGACGCTGATGGAGGTGTCGATTGAAACTCCCGACATCCCCTGCCTCGCGACGGCCAAGTTCGAAGATCGCCATGCAGTGAATTAATGGCACTTTCAGTTTTATTTTCAAGTTTCTAGACATGGACAAGTCTGCAACTGGCATCACATCCACCCGTATGAATAACCACCCGATTTTACTTATGCGTCGCTTGATTGTTATACAATGGGTCACTTAAAATTCATCATTTCACAAGAACAACTTCAAGCTTTGTCTAATATTAAAGTAGCAACGAACAAAACTCACGTGTCTTTTTCCTTGCCGGTTTCGATATGTCACCGTCTGGCGTACAAAATGTGAACTGCGGAAGCAGGCTGCCATTGAATGTAATCCACAGGCCATATTTTGAATATCTGAACAAAAAAAATCGGAGTCAAGTTGTTTATATGCTATAGTTTGTTCAAGAAATGTAAGCAAAGGGGGTAAACGCCTTTTTTGACGAAATGTAATGTTTGTTATTCTTTTGAAAACTGACTCTATGAGTGCGTAATATCTTCCATGTATGGTTTCTCGCTGAAGGAAAGCGCAGCTCTGATTGCCCAAAGCACACAGCTCGATTCAAGTGACGCTCATTAGTATGCGTAATTATGCGTACTTTTAAATCATGATGATTGTGTACATACGCATCAACGTTGGCTGTATATACTGTGATCTGTAAATGTGCGGAATCTTGTGTACAAAAAGCTGTTGTCAGGAAACTTTTTTATTTCACAACGAACGTTAGCCCTGGTTACTAGTTCATTGTATGGATATAGTTTAATGGGCAAGAGGGTTGAAGAAAGAATTGTTTAAGAGCGCCAAGAGTCAGAGTCAGAATTACAGGTAAAATACTCATTACAAATACGTCAGTATGTAATACGTTAGTACATGTATGTTTCATACTATTGCTTGTGGGAATGTTAACAGAACTGTCAAGATGACCCCAGTTAAGGACTTTTCCGCTATTAGCGGATAAGGTGTCCTTAACTGGGGTCATCCTGACAGTTCTGTTACCATTAACACTGTGTCCACCTTAGGAGAGACACAAATGAAAAAATTATTTGTTCTACAAATGAATTCCTAGGTTTTATGCACAAAAATATACACAGGATATTGGATTTGAATTAGCAGACATATAATTAAGCATAAACGGTCAACTATTACATACATAACAATTTGGTACACTGCCCACATCTTGGTATTGGCGTAGGAAATGAGATTTAGTGTAACGTAATAAGCCATAATATAAGTTTGTGATACAGTTTTTCGGTTATGCAAGGGGGGGTCTCTAATTAGGGAAGGGATATAATGGCCAACACAATGCTCTGAAGTAACTTTGGTGGACTTTTCAAGATGGATATTTTCTCTTTTCTAGTTTTATAGAAGTGGGTTTGTTGTGGGGGGAGAAGCAAATATATCATTGAAATATGAAAGTAATTGATTTTGGGTCTATCAAAAATAAAACTTGATAGCTCCTTATTTAAAAATGTTTTGTACGTTTAAAATTTTAAGCTTTTTGAAAAGTGGATCTTCATGATCATTGACTTTTTCATAACAAATAAGACGTATAAATTCTTTCTGTATTGAACATTTTCGATCACATGAGAATGCATTGAATAATTTGGATGTTGTGGAAAGAGAAAATTGTAACTTAGTAATAAAGTGGAAGTAGGAATATATTTATATAATCTCTTGAAAATACCAAGTACTTTGGAAAGTTTATTATTTACTTTGTCAATATCGGCTCTCCAATTTACATTTTCTTGGATGACTAATCCCGGAAAATAAAATTCCTAAATTGTAGAAACTGTAATATTGTTTATTTGCAAGTCCAAGTTGAAGTTAATTTTCTTTTGGTGGAATTGAAATAGCATGTATTTTGGCTTCAGTATATTCAATGATAATTAATTTTCTGCTAGCCAGTTATAAATCTTATTCAACTCTGTATCAAATTAGTTGACGCATCCGGTTCATTAGTTTGAGTGTGAGAAGTGGTTTAGTTTTCAGTTTCAGTAACTAAGGCCTCCGGCCCATAGTACAATAATTGAGAAGTTATAGAAATATACTGTTTTACTATGAAGGTGACAGAAAATTATCCCTTTTCCTAAATGCTTCATATATAAATTAAGAAAGATAACATTGTTCCCGTGCATTGGTTGATCTCATAAGTCTTATAAAGCTATCTTGACATTTATATTTAGTTATATATTCTCGAAATATAAAACTCCTCAGTTGTTCATACAATTTATATTCAATTACAAAATGAAACTCTTATTCTATACATGATTTACCTTGATTAATTAAACACCATTTACAGAGTCTGTCACTTTTGTTTAAACCTTCTCTCCTGCCCTGTTCAATATTTAAACAAGGTGATGATTAAAGTAATCTTGTTAAAGCCATTCTATGTGGTCTATAGTATACATTTGTCAAATATTTTTCAACATCCAACAAACTTTTAAATAATGATTATGTGTCTAACTTACTCGAATCATTAATATGTATTCTCCATTCCTGTTCACAACAGTCTTTAATCCTTTGCTTAAATCGTTTCAAACGTAATACTACATCTGCTACACCATGCTTAAAATATACAATTCCAAAACCATATCTAAAAAGTAATTTCCTTACTTCAGAACACCATGTGTCTCTCCCAGCCTCTCTCAAATTCCGTCACATATTAGAACAATTTTTAGGGAGACGATCATCATCCATGTATTGCAGTTTTAACCAGTATTTAATGCATATATAAAACAGATTGGGGATGTCTCCCATATTCACCTAAAACAGCACATTTGATGTATTAGACCTAACAATCAACAGATTTTATAAAATTTAATTTGAACATTCTCTATTTGCGGTGATAATTTAAAACCCTATATTTCACCACCATAAAGTAAGACTGGTGTGATCATTTTATCAAACATTTTTAACGCTACTTCAATCGATGCAAAATTAAAACCTCTAGCTTTCTGAAACATAAAAATAGTTTGGGGTTGTTGTTTTTTTTTTTTTTTGTTGTTGTTTTTTTTTTTTTTTTTTTTTTTTTTTTTTTTGTTTTGTTTTGTTTTGTTTTTTTTTTGTTGTTGTTTTTTTTTGTTGTTGTTTTTTTTGTTTTTTGTTTTGTTTTTGTTTTTTTGTTTTTTTTGCCTTGAAATGCAATAGTTTTGGTTGCTTTGAACCACACTGATTTAGGAGTAAATATCAAACCTAAATATTTGTAATAAGACACAACTTCCAGTGGGACACCATTGTAGGTCCACCTTTCTGTTGTCTTGAATGGGCCTGCATTTCTAAATACAATGATCTTTGATTTCTCTAAATTTACTTTCATACTCTATCTATCACAAAATTTGGATAATTGGTTAATCTGTTCTTATAATCTCCCAACCGTGTCTGATACACAGGATATATCATCAGCATATAACGGAATACAGACATTTGGGAATTCATTATTTATAAATATACCTTGACAGCCATTATCTTTGAATTGTTCTATTAGACTATTAATAAACATAACAAAGAGAAAATGACTAATTTGACAGCCTTGCCTGGTGTCAATATTACAATTAAATTTGTCTGACAGACAAAACTTGGACCATACACATGCTTTTAACTTATGATACATATTATATAAAATCCAATAAATTTATCCATGCATCCCTTCCTTAAGAAATTGGAAGAACGAATTTTTATGGTCAACATTGTCAAATGCCTTTGAGAAATCAACATAAAAGACGTAACACCTCCCTCTCTTTCTGTATAAGTATCTCTGCACCAATGCCATTAGGTTGAATATATTATCTATTGTTGAGTATCCCTTTTTAAATCCTGCTTGCTCTTCATAAAATTTCCCTGTTTTCCCTGTGAGCTTTGCCCATGTAACCATTTCAGGATTTAAAATTTTCATAAAAAGTTTACTTATAACATTCAACAGAGATATTCCTCGATAATTATTGGTGTCATTTACATTGCCTTTTTTTTAAAACAAAGGACATATGATTGCTGACCACCAAGCTTTTGGATATAATGCTATCTCAAAAATCTTCTTATATAAATTATGCAGCTTAGACAGTAACACTGCTTTACCGTTTTCAAAAAACTCTGCAGAAATACCATCAAGACCGGGTGCTTTTTTATTTGGCCTGCTGCTGATTGCTTCCTCCATCTCTTTAACAGATATAAGTTTATTCATTACATTATTGCCATTTTTATTTTTTCAATCAGTACATTTATCACCATGTTCATTTACAACCTTAGGAAATTATATATTACTATTGTCTTCGTCTATTTGTATATTTCCCTGAGCGGTGGATCCACCTATTCATTTGATCTTCCAGAATACATTTGAATCTGCTATTGTTGACAATTTTTGAAAACGACTATTATGATACAATTCCCGCTTTTTATCAAACTTGTCCTTAAACTCTTTTTGGCATCTTTATACAACTTTAAATCATCTTCACTCCCAGTATTTATAAATCTATCCAGACACCTTTACTTATTTAGCTTGCACTGTTCTAGCTCTTGATCCCAAAATGGTACATCTTTCTTCTTTTCACCCCACATTACACTCTTCAAACTTTTCACAGCCTCAACTCATTGTTGTGTAGCATTTACCAATATTTCAGCAGCATAATCTGCATAGCCCCACTCTATTTGTTCATCAAATTCATCAAACATCCTTTTGCAGTTTTCGACACAAAAGTGTCTAAGATAATCATACTTATTTTCATCTGACCATAAATACCTGACCCACGTCTTGTGATCTTTCTTTGCCTGTGACTCACTTTCACCAAATAATAGACTACATATCAGAGGAAAATTGTCTGATTTGTCCATGTTTGATATTTCAAAATTACTGACTAGGTGAAATAAATTTGTATCAAGTATTATGTAATTATTAACACTATTTCCATTTGGACCAATAAAAGTATAGTCACCTTGTTTATCATTCTCACTCCGACCATTCACAAAATGCAAATTATGAGTACTACTCCTCTCGCTCATTATACATTGTTAATTTCTCATGTGGTATATAAACAAATAGCATAATTAAGTCTTTACAAAGTGAAAAGTACTCACCCTTAAAATATAAAATATACCATCACAGACATGATGAAATATCCGTTTAACTATATTCAACTGTATTAAAGTCTTTTTAACAAACATTGAAATGCCACTTAGATTATGTCCAGTTTTTTTTTGGGGGGGGTGTTCCAAAAAATTGGTCAAAGTGTTCATATCCATGTAGAAAATCATTGAAATGTGTTTTTTTTTCGGTGTACTCCAGGTTTCTGTAATTCTTATTAGATCAAAGTTTTCCAAAATTCTGATAGGTTCACTGTCATGTTCATGACGTTTCAATCCCTGAGTATTCCATGCAATAATATTTATATTTTTGAACGCTGAACCTTGACCCAAGTCCTATGCCCTCTGCCCTGGTTTGGAAAGGTCAGCAAGTTTATTGGTTTTCATGCACCATGTAAACACAGTGTCCTTTCTGTTTTCTCTGTCTTGGTCACACTGCGATACCACCAGTTTATCAAATGACAGCCTAGCAAACTTGCAATTTCTGTGGTAATTCTCCAGGTATGGCTTCAATTTATTTCTGACTCCTCTGACACGTTCACTAAAATCCTCTGTCACATAGATATTCTTACTCTTATTAGTCTCTCTGGATGTTTGTAACACCGCTTGTTTATCTTTGTAGAATAAAATTTGCTTCTGTGTCTCAAGATTAATTACCCCTGCTCTCCATTGGAATTGTAATTTTGAACCCTCACTTCCATTCAACCAGCTTCCCTTCACTGGCTTCTGTAGTGCTTGGCAAGCTGTCTATGTGCTCTTCTCGTCAACCCCATTTTCCACTCTTCCTCATGAAATCCTGCCACAACCATACTAACACATCTTCCATAAAGTGCCAACCTCATCTGGCCCTTTCAGGTTGTACATCTCTGCTAACTTGGGTATCTATGTCTAGCAACAACTTTGTCTGTTCATTATCTGCCGCAAGATAAACTTTCGTGCACCACCTATCTTCTGTCTCTTGCAAGTAGCCTCAATAGCTCAACTTTGTCTTTGCTAATTTATCTCAGACAGTCAGCCAGTCAAACTCCCCTAATACTGCTTCTGCTGCCCCAATAGCTCAGCTTTGCTTTTGCTTATTTATCTCGGACAGTCAACCAATCAAGTGCTCCTAATACTGCTTCTGCTGCCACACATGGAGGGTCTTTCCCCTTACACACACACTCTCACCCTCTCTGTGAATGCTCTGTTGAAACTATTGCTGCTGTTAGCTTAATCATATCTCTTGTTCCATTTACCTTCTGCCTGATTTTATCAACATGTTATCAAAACATTCCCTGACTTGTAACTTTGACGCTAACACCCAAGTATTCAGAATCATTTACATCTCCTATCTTAATGACCTTCTCATACCCTTCTGGGACCTCAAACTTTCCAAATATTCACTCCTCTCCCTGCCTCTGCTTCTGACCCAGAAACATGACCTTCCTCTTCTTCTTACTATACTCCGGCCTCCATTTCTCCTCATAGTCCTCTACCATTCTGAGCGGATTTTGTATTTCCTCTTTTGTGTTCCCCATAAGAACAATGTCATCTGCAAAAAAAATTGTCTCATCTCCCCCCTTAACACCTCTTCCACATTCAAGCAATTGTTCACCCTAATCATGTAGACACAAAACGAACAATATATGGTAGAAAACACAGCCTTGCTTTAATCCAATACACAGCTCTGCTTCTTGCACTTCAATCCCCCCCCCCGACGCAGTGTACACTTTACATCCACATAAAAACCTCTAACACTTCCAATAATCTACACCCCCTCCCCCAAGCTTTACCCTTCCATTTTGCCCACAATATATCTTCCCACACCCTATCACATGGCTTTCGAATATCCAAAATGCCATAAACACCTTTTGTCTCTTTCCTACCATTTCTAATATATGAGATAAAGTAAAAACAACTATTCTGCCTGGCGGGAAACCGTTCGGGATCTCCCTAAGTATACCATCTCTTTCAACCACCCTCCTGAGTCTTTCATACATCACACATGCAAAACTTTTCCAATCTTTACTGCAATTGCTGTTCCTCTACACTGATGAACTGACCCCTTCTTCGGGACGTAAGTTATCCTCAGTTCCCTCCATTCCCTTAATTATTCCTTTGTCTCTAACACTTTGTCAAACATCCAACATATTTTTTAAACAATTTCTGTGATCCTTTATTGATATTCAAAAGACCGCCTGGCCCTGGAGATTTCCCAACTGTCATATCACCCACTGTTAATTCGACCTCCATTTTCCTCACCCCTTTACACAATTCATGATCTCATCTGTCCTGCTTGACTTCAGACCTGACCATTGGTGTTTCTCCTGCACCCCACTGTGGATCCCTTACCTCTACCCAGTTCTCCTGTAGTGCTTCCCTTAGCTCCTTCTGTCCTCCTGCTATTCGCATCCTATGAGTCAGTCTGTTCATAGGAACTTTCTTACTCCTGGTAACCTGTTTCCAAATACTGCTGACGAATCTACCACACTTCCATTACCCTTCTTTTCATTTCCTCATTCCGCCTTGCCCTTCTGTCTGCCTTCATGTCATTTACTTTCTTCCTTGCCTCCATGCACTCCTCTGGAGCCACTGCCATCTCACTCTCCTCTCTTCTCTTTCTGGCTAACCTCTATGCTCTATTTTCTGCCCTCCTTAACCCAGTTGTCCTTTTGAACTCAGAATCAATGCTATACCCTTTATGTCATGCTATACCCTTCATGTCACATGACACTTTCTACCTACTGTCAAAAAATCTTTCTCTTCAAATTACCAGACTTGCCTTGTGATCAGTCTTGCATTTTGCAATACAGTCATGTGATCAGTCTTGCATTCTTTGATACAGTCATGTGATCAATCTTCCATTCTGCAATAAAGTTATGTTATCAGTCTTCCATTCTTTGATGCAGTCCCTATCTTGTTTTCATTTTGAGCAGACGATGCATTTTGGCATATGGAAGTCGAATTTGGCAACATTTGGACTGAGGCATTTTGTGAGTTTTAATGTGACATGAGATGAAACTTAAATCATAAATGTATTAAAACATGTTTAAGCTTGACACAGATGATTCTGTCAGTAAATACAAATCACCAAAACTGTAACATGGGCACTGAGGTTCAGTTCATTGTGAGGGTCTGCCAAGCAGTGAATTAACTGATTAAAATGAGCGCTGTCTTAATCCATCAGCCATGCCACGGTCATGGTGAATTTAATTTATGTTATACTGATCAAAATTTTAAAATAAAGCCAGATATACCAATGGAACCTAGGTTTGCACTTGAACTTACTGCCGTTTTGTGAGTCCCTGTCAAAAGAGTGCATCAGACTCATGAAATTTACTACAACTGTAAACAGCTCATCTCCACGCCTTGTAATGAAGTTCATGATTACCTTTGCAAATAAAAAAAAAGCTAAAAATGAAGCAAACATTGTTATCAGTTTTTCGAAGTGAACTCAAGATGCAACACGAAAGTATTAGGTTCAAATTAATCCTTGATTCTCATTCACTTTAATACATGTTTAGGTTTTCAAATAGCTGCATTCCACATAAAGGAATTCTTGAAAAGTTCTAAACTTGAGATACGAAGATTGGAAAAGCAAATGTATTAAGCTGACCGGTTGTGCAAGAATTAATTATGTTGGTGAAAAGTTGACTGGGTAGATATTTTTTCCAAGAATATATATATATTACCGTCCGGCATGAATACAGCCCTGGTTATCTTTCATATGTGTAATGGATTGGTATGAGAGCAATGAATGTGATATTCTAGGAAGAATAGGGTCAAAATGAGGCCTGATATTAAGCACACGTGCTTTTTTCCCCCTGTATAAAACCAATCAAAGCTAAAAAAATCGCTCTCAAAATGCTTGCTTGCAACTTTTCTCCTCAATAACTAATCAGAGATGTAAGAAGGTTCCCTAATCATAATGGCTGCCTGCAAAGGGGACAGAATTCCAAGTTTTATTGGCAACAGAATTTGGAACATCTTATTGAGAAAAGTTATGATAGCACTGAATTAAAAAAAACCATAAAACTGATTCTCAGTTTTGTGGATGTAAATGACACAGATGCTTAAAAAAATGGTGGAGAAGCAGAAGAATGAAAACAAAAAAAAAGACTGGCAGGTGTCAAACTTTACAGATGGCTGCAGAGCAAGAAAAATTATAGGACCTATATTTAAATATATCATACATTTAAAATTTTATTATTTGCACGAATGGAAATATAAAGGTTATCACATGGCTGTAGCTGCATAACCCCTGTATAGGCCCTTTGCACTTGCACCGTCACTTGAGTTTTGGTGCCGTGACAATACGGGTGCTTGGGGACTGATTCAGAAGGTGATACAGCTCCATGCTACAACCATGTGGCAAAGGCCAAGAACTCAACACAGACAATATGCGAGGGCTGCCTAAAAAGTGCTAATCCCAATTGGGAAATCTCAATTGGATTGAAACAAACTTTTGCCACCAACAAGCACAAAATCAAATTATTAAATGAATCATAGACATAAGAATTGCAACTATAGTGTGATCAGTGTCTTTATTCCAGACCATCTTATGAACCTACTCATTGAAATCCCCAGAAATGGACAAAACTGGCAACAGGGCAATCATCAAGTACCTGCAACTGAAAGGGCTAACTCCAACCATGGAGGTATGGATACCTCAATGCTCCAACACAGATACATGCTGGCATGGTCTTCACTTTAGGGGATGATGCCCCTTCCTTTTCCACTGTTAAGAAGTGGGTTGCGGAATTCAAGCATGGCAGACAGAGCCATGATGATGATGTGCTTCCAGGAAAGTTTTCAACAGCAACCACTCCCAAAAACATTACCCGGGTGCATAACATGGTGATGGCTAGCTGACCTTCCACATACTGCCACTGTTGTGGGTATTTCTCATGAGAGGGTTGAGCACATTATCACCAAGGAGTTGGGAATGACAAAAGTTTCTGCAAGATGGGTGCCAAAGCTCTTGACAGCTGATCAGAAACGTGTCGGATTCCTGCGGTCCCGTGACAATTATGTCGTTTTGAAGCAGATCCCAGTGATTTTTGGCCTATTTGTAACTATGGATGAGACCTGAATTCATCACTTTGAACCAAAAACCAAAATTCAGTTTAAATAATGGAAGCATCCGGGATCACCACCCCACCCCCCCAAAAAAAGCCAAGTCGGTTCCTTCTGCTGGAAAGGTGATAGCTTCAGTCTTTCTGCTGATTGACTATCCTAAAAAAGCCAAAAGGCCAGATTATCAATGGAATATATTTTGCTGACCTACTGAGACAGTTGTGTGAAGTTATTAAAGCTAATTAGCATGGGAAATGCTCACTAAAGGAGTCCTTTTCCACCAAGACAATGCTCCTGTTCACAGATCGGTCGTTGCCATGCCAGCGATCCAGGATTGTGGCTTCGAACTCATTGACCATCGCCCTTATTCACCTGATTTAGCCCAGTCAGACTTCCACCTGTTTCCCAAAATGAAAAAGGAACTAGCCAGTCGCCATTTTCCTAGTAATGACGACGTCATCTCTGTTGTGAATGAACATTTTAGGATGGCCAAAGAAATTTCTTTTTCATTCCCCAATAATACCAGTACTCGATTTAAATATACAAAACTCTTATAATGTCAGGGAAGACACTAAAATTCTTGTCCCACTTATCCCTAAACCATTATGGCATGACGCCAGTGAAGCCGAATTGGAAAGTTATAGATGTAAGTTTGCTGATAACCTAGCGAACATTTTTATTCCTCTGTCTGCTATACATTGCACAAATACAATTTGCAAAGCACACAGGTTCGAGATTCAAAAATTCCACGATGATATTATCTCCGCTTGTATTGACGCAAGTAAATCTTCTATCCCCCATAGCACGTACTGTACCAAAACAAAACAAAAGTAATACCAGGTTGGAAAGCTTATGGGGAAGGTTCAAGAAAGGACGCAATGCTTTGGCAATTAATTTTGGAAATGTAATAATTAGCCAAGGTCAGGTCACTTTACACATAATATCTGTTATCAGAAAGAATACTGGTGCGAAATATCATTACGCACTTCGTTTTGTCAAAAAGAATAAGAGACGTGTAGTTCAAACAAATTAGCCGACAGTATGTTGTGTAATACAAATAGGGATTTCTGGCCTGCAGTCAACAGGATAAGAAGCACAAGCGGAAGCATACAAAACGCGGTGGATGGAATATCTGACTGGGGGGGGGGGGGCATGCTCAACATTAGGGTGGGTGTGAGCCTCGGACATTTTGATACAATAACCTATCTTAGTCCTACACCAGATGTAAAAAGTTACCCTTTCTTAATCCTGTAATGTGTGGAAAGGAGTGCTGCATTGGTGCATCCTAGTGCATTCTGGAGACCAATTAACATTCCAATTTTAAACAAGTTTCAGCATATTCATACTTGCCACAAAAATTACCCCGAAAGAACTTACTAATATATCTTATATCTCCAGCTCACTCAAGTGATTGTTACCGCTATCCTAATCCAGCATATTGAGGGCAGGGGTCTTTTCTAATCCTGAAGGTAATGAACACAGGGCCTTTCTATGGGGTGCCAAGTGTAACACCAATTTTGTGATTATCTTAATCCATTTCGTGGACGAAATCCGTAAACTCTTACAGTTTCGTCCACAGAATTAATAAGTACATCAATTTTGTCCACAGAATCCATAAGTTTATCAATTACGTCCACAAAATCGAGTAAAGCAACCAATTTTGTGCACAAAATCTTTAAAACCTACCAATTTTGATCACAAGGTCCTAGAAGTCTACCGATTTGGTCCACGATATTGAAAAAAAAATCCCTTAGGATTCTGTAAAAAATTCCATATCGATTCTGTCAACAAAATTGTCAATCAATTTATCAGTTTTGTCCACGAAATTCTAACATATAATTCACAGAATGTAACAAGTTTTCACGAAAGTGTAACTTTTATACGATTCTGTGGACGAAATTGAAAAAAAATCACGAAATCCAATCAGTTTCACACAAATCATTAAAGCCTGTTGTTTCATTTCTCTGGGCAAATTTTTTAATTTCGTCCACAAAATGGAATAAGGTTTTCACTTTTGTGTGCAAGTTAGTTATTTCTTGAACAAAATCGAGTAACATTTCAGTCTTGTCGAAATTATTGTCACGAAATTCAAATCATCTTATCAATTTGGCGACGGAAACGGTATTCAGTTCTCTAAATCTATTAGATTTATCCAGTTTCGTGCAAAGATTTGGAAATTGGAAGAAATGGCACTGTGTACGCATAATCGCAAATGAAATTACGAAATCGTATAACGCCACAAAATCGTGATCGTGGTCATTTTCGTGAGTTCCTGAGATGACTTGAAGAGGGCATCCGTCTCCACGTCTATAGCAGTAAGTCATGTGCCGTCGTGACACTTCATCAAGCTGTGATCAGTGTTGGTGATAGCCAAAATGTCGGACAACTCCATGGCAGACACAACGACAAATAATGAATTGCTGGAGGAGCAACACGAATCTACCATGGTTATTATTTGGTCATAATTCGGCTGGTGTAAATTCTCGGTGTTTTCATATTGCTGGCACTTTAGTGTGTTGAACTAGCTCATGAATATGCCTATATTATGAAGAAGTAGGGCCCTTCATTTGACTAGACCTCTTGTCTTGCGCGTCTGCAAAGGCTGAGTCAGGAGGTCCAACATGTTCCAAGCATATCGAGTAACAACACTGTAAATTGAATAAACATACTGAAATCGATGTACACATTTTATGGTAATTTGTCATCTAAAAGTACGCAAAGCTTGGATGGCACAGTTGCGCGTCTGTTGGTAAGGATTTGCCGCCGCAGACAGAACAAACCGATAACTCCACAGGGGCAACCAGCAGAATAGTAATTGTCATCATAGTCTGGTCAATATGAATCCATTCATACTGACCGGCAAAGTCACTGTCCACCGAAAATAGTGATTACGGTTAGAAGGGACCAAACAAAAATGTTTAAAACGGGAAAACACCCTCACCCCACCCCACCCCACCCTCACGCTGTTTTCCCGTTTTAAACACCTTCTGCTGCAGGACGCATATAATCTATATATCCCAAAGATTTGTCACAATCCACTCTCGATCCCTGCCTAATAATTGAATTGTTGGGCGTATTTTAGCCCACTCAAATCACTCTATTCCTCGCAAAGCGTCTCGATTCCAAATGAGCCACTCTTCGTTGAACGGAAGGGACCCCTGCGACCGGAATCAAATTTCTCCTTTGTTCTGAATTGGGCCGCCAGTGAATAAATTTGTATTTTCGTTTACTTACCAGTTTAACTTTGATTGCTAAATTGTGTGCGTGTATGTAGTAACATAATAAAGTAAACGTAAATACAAATTCATGCACCGGTGGCTAATTAAAGCGAAGAGTAAAGTAAGCGCCAAACTCCATAATTACTGGGTCACTGTGACCCAAAAAGTAGGTCACCAAGTACAGTTTATATATCATATAATCAAGTGCAATTTCGATCTGGAGGCTAGGTTCTCTTCGCCATTGATGTCTAAGCTACACCCTGCCATTACAAAATCACTTTTTCAACTTTACAGGAATGGTGACCTCACAAAAGTAGGTCAAGGTCACTGATATGATAAAACGTTCTTGCATTGGCAATGGTCTCTATATCCTATAAATTTGGCAAGTTAATCCAATTACTCTTCCAAATATAGAATTGTTTAGCTCATCATTTCCGTCAAATTATAGGTGACCCACTAGTATCACTAGTAAGTTAGACTTTGACCTCGCGCACAATCCCACCAAATTTGGTGAAGATGCATCAAAAATTAAAGATGCTAGAGTATTCACAAGATTTTCACATTCTGACATCAAAACTTTTAAATTTATCGCGCTCACGACCCAAAAGCTTACGGGCGGATGAACGGACGCATGAGTGATGCTATAAGCTATGCGACCTTATGTCAGCAGAGCTAAAAAAAATCCCTCCCTCATCAAGTTTTTTGTTAGAAAACCACTAGTGATAAACCGGGATGATTTTTAATGTGGCCTAAAGCAAGCATCTCTGTACCATAGATGTGGCAGCACATTGCCATTGTATTACTTAGTTACACGACTAGATAATAAATAAACTTCACATTAATTAGTCACACCCATTTCACAGGGCATTGACCAAAGCGCCCCCCCTGGAACACGCCAGCTAAACCCTGTAGCCACGTGTTTCGCCAAAATTCCGACAAATTTTGTAAAGTATAACAAGACTTAATTGTCAGCCCATAGGAATCCATGTTAATTTGATACAGGTTTGCAAGCAAGACGCAAAAATAAACTGTTGACAGTATTGTATATATGTCTTAGTATTGGTGCAATGTTGAATAACTATCCTTTTTTCGTATCAGTTGCGTACACGGTGCTTGAATGGTTTCAAACAAACGAGTTATATGAAGAAAAGGTCACTATGGAGTGCTGTCTACAGTACTATACCCCTATCAATGCTGACAGAGCGATTTTAACTTGCAACGTTGACATATGGCGCACAGTTTGGATGCTGTGCCGGACGGCTTTGTGTTGAATATTTTGGGAGAAAAGTGTGAACCTCTCCTCAAATGTTCCAAGTTGTCAGACAAAATGACCGAGAGTGTCCACGTAATTCATAATCAAAGGGAGACTTGGACTGAGCGCTGATTCAATACAGAATAAGACCAATAAGGTGTCACCTCATCAATACTGATCAAAAGTGATTGGGAATGGTGTCTGAGGTTAAGACTACTGCATGTTTAGGTACCAATGAGACCCATTTCCAACCAGGTCTCCTTTCGTTTGCCACGTGGTATTTCAAATTTGTCAATACATAGGCCTTATTGGCTCGTGAGTCATACAATTTCCCGCGTCACATTTCCGCGACTGCGCGAGACCATCCTCCTTTTTCTTGTTCCACTTTGATCAGTGGCGACGGTGTGCCTTTGTAGTTAGCTGGGTATGCGTACCGGCCTTGGAGGCTAATAGATAAAAAAAAAAAAAGTATAAAACCCCCATAATTTGCAGCGTATTACTCTCTTGGTGACTTATAATTTTGTGATCTTTCTAGGAGAGCAATGATTTAACATGTGGTGCGTGAAGGGGCCTGTTCTTGTTTTAGGTGCAGGGTTCATGTGGTACTGTCACGTAGTTGAGATCACAGTCCACACATTTGGAAGGGTTTACAAAAACCTTATTGAAAGAATAAAAGTAGATCTATACAATTACCATTTCATATAGGGGTTTCGTCTTTCAATTCTGGTTTTGTGACATGGGTCACATATAGCCTCATAGATCTGATGAAGACGGGGTAAACATTTGAAAAGCCGATTTTTCAAGTAGACCTGTTTACCAGGGAGGCCTACACCTCCCTAGCGTTTATTGGTGCTTTGTGAATTTGTGAATTCTTCCTTCTGTGCCTTGCATGTGGCAACGTCTAATGTATCCTGAAAGTAGCATTTATATTTTGGAAGTTATAGTTATGTGCATTTTGAAGATTAAAAGATTCTCTTTATTTCGTAAAATTAAAACACAAACTGTCAATGATCGAGTAAAATATCAATTGGCCAACACTTGAGCTGTCGGTACTTCATTTGCCCCAACTGTGCAAAATGCCGCCCCTATCAACCACGGACGCACAGCTTGCTTATACTGTTTACAAATTGTGCTGAAAATATAATGAATGATTCATATCGTTTACTAAGGAAAGCATCACACGATAAGAGCTTCAAAAAAGACTATTCTATGCTGTTAAAATCCATCCGTCACGTCGTAATATTGTAGGAGAAAACACGTCATTATTTGCTGCGAATGACGAGTTTTTGTCAGAGAAGATGGATTCGAAGCCAGGTAATCACCTCGGACCAACATCGATCATTTGTAAAAATATGACCCGTTCCTGGGTAATAACCAAATACATAAATTAATGGAAATCAGGATATCGCACCATGTTCTGATCCTAATGTTTCAAAAACCTAAGAATTTTGTACATGTAGCTCTGGCCTCTGGATAATCATGAAGTGTGGTGCTTGTTGTGTGTAAATTGCAACATTATCATATAATCACTTCGGAAATTCATCGATTATTCGTAAAATAATGATGCTCCCCTGACGGCCAGTTTATCATTATTTTTCACGAATGATGCATTCCTCGGTAATTACCAAACACACAAATTATTGAAAATCATGATTTTCCAACATGTTTGTCACTGACCCAAATGGCAGAATTCTGATCGTTATCTTTGAAAAATCTATGAGTTTTGTACATTTACGTCTGGCTGGTTAATCACTAAATGTTTTGAGCGGTAATGTGAACACTTTTATAAGGCGTGACCCATATCGAAAAATTGGGAATTAGATCTGAACAGAAAGTTCTTGAATATATAAATATATATGTATATATATATATATATATATATATATATATATATATATATATATATATATATATATATATATATATATATATATATATATATAACTTTTATTTCAGACAAACTGTCCATAGACATACAATTCACATACAAACGAAAGTGGAGAAAAAAGTTAAGAACACAGTTGCACGTTACCCATATATAATAGTCAGACCAAGGAGGCTACATCGTTGTGGCCTCCTTGGTTAGACATACAATATACGCTATGCCAATGTGCCCACATTGTAGAATTGAAATACAAGTCTGATGACAGAGTAACGTTTACCGACATATTTCTTGAGTTTTCTAACTGTAAAAAACAAAAATTGATAATATGGTGACGCCACAGTGAGTCGAAAGTATTGAGCCTTTTGTTTACAAACATACTGCTGGTAATGCAGTCCCATAATCTGCCCACCAAAATCCTAAAAGCGTTATTATAACTGAGTCGAACCTTGTGTAGTATCTGATTGTTTATGTTAGTCCAGAGATGGGCACAGTACATGGTTGAACAGTAAGAACCCAGTGGCTGTATTTTCACTTCATAACTGCACTTACAGAATTTTCTGGTCAACATATTAGCCTGCATATAGAAAGATCTTGTTTGGCGCATCACAACATATCTACGTTGTGTTACAAATGTAATTGTACCCCCGTGCCAGGAATGTGTTTGACCTTATGTTTGTAATTTTGCAGTAACATACACCATGTATTGGAAGCATTGAAGACAATGTCTCCACATTTGGCATACTTTTCACACATATAGAGATCAGAGCTTGTAGTCATTTTGCAGCAGGACAAAAGAGTTATCACCTGCATAAAGGAGATGACTGACCACTGTACCAGCTAGACTGCATCCAATATTTTTGGAGCTTAAGTTGACACTGAGGTCATCTACATACACATTAAAAATTTTGGTAAAAGAATACCGGATTCGCGTACGCGGTTAGGCCAGCTTACAAAAATATTTTCGTTTGCAGTAACAATTTTATTAACTTATGAGGTCGGGAGGATTTTTTTTTTTTACTCTGTGAAAAACAGATGAAGGAGGAAAGATTATATACATATATTTTTTACCTTCTTAGGCCCTAAATGTGGGTAAACAAGCTATTTTTTTTAATCCAAATTTACGGGTGAAAAAGTATATTCTGCATTTCAACCTGACAAAAAGTCATTAGGAAGCAAACATATTTTCTTGCACCCCGTAATTTTGAAATTCCATACGGTACTTTGGGGTCATGTTTCCAGGCCAATATGGGAGGGTTACCAGAAACGAACATATTTATGTTTACAGGCCAGTATGCGAGGGTTACCAGAAAGGAACAAATTTTTAAGGGTTTGCCGTAGATACGGCAAAGACATCGGAGAGACCCTTGCCCTATTGGACATTTAACTGATGTGTGTTGTACCAAACAGTTAGATGTGCACTATATACAAAGGCACCTTCCTTTCAAGAAGTTTAGAAAACAAAACAGAGTGATAAGGCCTACGTGAATACGTAGTTTTGATGGGGAAATATAGAGAAAGGGTCCACTTGTTGCCTTCGATGAAATCAATATTTGATTGTCAGACGCCGTTGAACTTTTTGAGGAGACAAACAGGAGAGTACTGAGTTCGGAAGAGAATAAAAGGAATGAAATGATTGTTCTGTGATCTGCTTTCTGTATTACTATAGCTTGTAGAAGTAGTAGTAGTAGAAGAGTAGTAACATAGGCCTGTAAATAAAGATAATTAACTTCAGAAAACAAATTAAAATTATTGATAACAAATAAGTGACGAGTGTAAATATTCATAGACTGCAATACATTTTCCACAATGCATGAAATTTTCCCAAATATTATGCAGAAGAAGACGTAATCTATTCAAAACTATGTATGACGACTCATAGGCCTCGGCTGTATAGTTGGTGCATGTAGTTCACCTGGCGACCGCAGGGAGCGCTACCGTACATATAGCAAGTGATCGGTTATATCTGACTTGCTAACGCTCACCAAGACTGACATTGGGAACTGCGTACTTCAGCGTTCATTTGACTTACAAGTGTAATGTGTTTGTATTAAGTGGAACAAACCTATACAATTTTGTGTAGGATGCACATGTGTCGAAAGCAAGTACCTGACTTCCACTCAAGTTATATGTAAGCCTAGGTAAACAGCTACCAAGGACCACAGTCAGTAAATGACAGATACTGGAATAGGCCTATAAACTTTCTGAAGAGGGATAAAAATTGATATATAAATGGAACAGATTTCAACAAACACAATAAAAATGACCTGTGGCAACTCATCTGTGAGGCAGCTGTCTGCCCTACTTAGTACTTTGGAGATTGGCCAGGATCGTTGCGCACTTCGCAAGCTGTTCTCGGTATCCAGGACCCGAGTCCCTGTCTTCCATTTTGCGCTTTCTTACGCGCCAAATGGTCACGAGAACAAGATCTACAAATGTGCGAGATTTGTTAGTTTCTTATAACGTCGTCAATGGTGTCTGGTGGTACGAAATTCTTAGCTGTTACACTTGGCACGCTAGGGTTCAAAACATCACATTTTACCGATTGCGTCGACGAAATCGATAAAGTTTTTTTCAATTCCGTGTCTTTTACAATTTTGTGTACAAAACTGGGGTAGTTTTTGTGGTTATGTGTGCGAAATTGAAAAACTTAACGATTCTGTGGACGGAATTGTATTATCTGTAGACATCCGTGAACAAAACTGTTATACTCTTACAATTGTGTGCACGAAATCGAGTAAGCTATAG